>CAUZLF010000213.1:0-85000 GCA_963580285.1 Lucinisca nassula | reverse complement strand
GGGGTACCCAAGAACAATCGCTTGTAACTTCTTGCATAAAGCATATCTTTTCAAACAAAGTATATATTCGTAGAGAGTAGATCCCGGTCTTCAATTCCATCTAGATGTGCAGGGTCGTAACTGAGATTTAAGACCTCAAAATTCTTCCCGAACATGTTCAATTTTTGCGGACGAAAAAGGCCATTGCAAAGATATATAAGGAAATGACAAAGTCTATAGCCTCGAAAACTGGAGAAGGGTTCCCGGATCTTTTTACGGGGTTTGAACGGCCTGGGATAGGACCTTAATACCTGTAAATATCTCCTCGCTACTCTACCAATTTAGTCTGTTATTTGGCATAAATGGATTGTTGGGCACCCTAGCAAATCCTTTGTCTCACAGAGGTCCTGCAGAATTGGGCAACAGTTTTATCATATTTTTTTGCAGAGATGTAGGCCTACAAGATACATGGAAACACGAGATGATTGCTCAACTTTTAAGCGATATAGCCCAGGGTGAATATAACCAACTCTTTAGACCTGTTACTTGACTCTGCGGCGGGTGGGGTAAAGTTTTTCTGCATGGTTGAGAAGTCATAAATATCCTTAATAACTCTTTCAAGTTTCAAGCAAATATCTCATATTACTGATTTTTTAGAATTTTTTTAATATTTCACATGTGTACATATATGGATATTTGTACATAACTTCAATGCCCCGTATCTCAATAGGGGCTCTATATTTTCTTTCTTTCTATATATCTACAGAAACTTCAGACCAATGTCTACTTGCAGCATATTTCAAAACAATCCTCCTTAGCCTGTAAAAGTTTTTATAACGTTTTGAAGATGAGCCTCCCCTAAGTCCATAGGTCTTTTTCAACTGAAGCTGCAGCTATACTTCCACTGAATATTTGTAATTTGCTGTTACACTTGTAAAGTGAATGCGCAGATGTACTTACAGGAAAAAAAACATGCCGCTAGCTCAAATTATAACGGAGATATTAAATGCTCATGGGTACCTATATTTGCAGTTGCACATAGAAAATGCAGTTGCAGGTATAGATATGTAGGCCAATAAATGGCGATGTCGGGCCACCTGAGGCCGTTTGAGGCCAATAATAGGCATCCCCCAGATTTCGGTGAACTTAGAATTTTGGCCCAAAATGGGCCCACACAGCGTAAGGTACTCATTTTCAGACCCTCGATGTGTGATCGTGTGACGGGCTAACAGTGCTTATCTTTCACAGTTGTAAAGTCCGGTATCCAGAGAATAGAACTAGGTCAAATTTGTTATACTATAAAGCAGGAATTGTTTGATATATCACTTTGAAGTTGCTTGTCCACGTCATGTGGGAGGCCAGGCCCTCTGTGTTCAAAATAACCCCAGTGGCCCTCCATGTACAAAAAAGCCCATAACTGGCCCTTTGTCGACTTATGTATAATGAACTAATTATTTGGATATTGTCAACTCTGGTTTTCAACGCTTAACCTTCTGTTCTTTTGGCTATCTCAGGAGAATGCTTTCAGTATAGATAAGTAGCCTGTGGTCCAAATTCTAGCATACATTCATATATAGACTCTCACTTTGCTACAGAGGTAAGATATGATACCCCAAACTTGTGCTTTGTCACTAATTCCTTCTGGCCATCGAGGGCCATTTCTGTCCAGAAAGGGCCACATATTCATTATGGATATTTGTCCACAACTAAGCCCAAGTTTTACAACAATAACATTTCCACTGTTAGAACTATTTAATGACATAGCCTGTGTCATAGATAAGGAGTCTGGTGTCCAAAGTTCAGCATATAGCATAGCTAGAGTCTTCCTTCACCATACAGGACGCATAATGTAAAAATAGAACATGCCATATCTCTGTTTTGGTCTGAGGGCCACTCTGGCCCTCGTTGGACATATAAGGCCCTGGATGGACAAAAATCTGGCCCTCTTTGGCAAAAGTGGTCCTATCTGGCCTTATTGGCCCTAAGAAGAACATTCTGGCCCCCGTTAGACATTTATGGTCCTAGATGGACAAAATCCGGCCCTCATTGGCCAAAGTGGCCCTATCTGGCCTTAGTGGCCCTTAGAACAACTTAGAATATTTTGTCCACACATTGGCCAAAAGGAAATTGTCACTCCTACTTTGTAGAGATATGGCAACGGTATTGTAGTATATCTCAGACCGAAGTCCCGTCACAACGCCTAGGGTAAAAGAGGGTCAATATGTAGGACACATGTCCTGCAGAGCGAAGTCAAACTTAGGCAGTGTCCTAAGGTACTTTTGACTTTTTGATGCTTATTTCTGTGTGCTTAGGACTATCTCAGGAGTATGCTTTTATTGTAGATAAGTAGTCTCTGGTCCAAAGTATAGCACACTGGTGTAGCTACAGACTCACTTTGCTATAGAGGTGAGATAAAATACTTAGGAGATGACTTTGCAATCACCTCGTCTTTGGCCTTTTGGTCTTCAATGGCCTAACCCTATGTCCATTGCTATGGCCTTATTTGTCATTCCATCTGTGTATTATAGTCGATTGTTCCTATATGTTAGTGTAGTTTGACGTTAGATTTTGGCTAACCTAGGTTATTGGATGACGAGAGCCTAACCCTTGCCGTCTGAAGCTAAACCCTGTGATGACTAAAAGTTGTCACAATCTTAGAGAAGAAGCCAGGCAAGTCCCCTACCTCTAGGAGAGAGCATTCAGGCCTCATTCTGGTATAAAAGTGTGAGTTTTTTTACTAGACATATGAGCTTTATGTGTCCTCTAGAGACCCTAGAGACACTAATTCATGCAAAGTCTCGCTTACATCGGGCTACCGGTTACCGAGATATCACTTGTCAAAGGTGAAAAGCTTTATAGGGAAAACTTATTTGGCATTTTTGGGTCATGTCCAATTTCTTTGTCCGACTTTGAACCTCAATATCTCACATAATATGAAAGGTATTTTTTAATGTGAGGCATCGTTGGAAAGCCATTTTACTTCACTCTAATATGCTGTAAATTGCGTATTGATACCTTCCCCAGCAGTTAAGATATTACCTGTTAAGCAACCATGGGGTCATTTCTGGATGATTTTGTGTAAAAATGGGGGTACCCGAGAACAATCGCTTGTAACTTCGTACACATGGCATAAGTTCACAAACAAAGTACATATTCGTAGAGTGTAGATCTTGATCTTCAACTCCATCTAGTTGCGCAGGGTCGTAACTGAGATATAAGACCTCAAAATCCTCCCCGAACATGTTCAATTTTTGGGTCAAAAAAGGCCATAGCAAAGATATATAAGGAATGAACAAAGTCCATAGCCTCGAAAACTGGAGCAGGGTTCCCGGATCTTTTTCGAGGGTTTGGACGGCCTGGGATAGGGCTTTAATACCTGCAAATATCTCCTCGCTACTCTATCAATTTAGTCTGATATTTGCCATACATGGCTTTTTGGGCACCCAAGCAAATCCTATGTCTCTCCGAGGTCCTGCAGAATTAGTCAACGGTTTTAATGAATGTTATTGCAGAGATGCAGGCCTACAATATCCATCAAATCGCGAGATGATTGTTCAGCTTCTACAGGATATAGCCCTGGGTGGATATAAGCATCTCTATATGCCTGTTACATGACTCTGCGGTGGGTGGGGTAAAGTTTTTCTGCGCGAAAAAAAAGTCATGAACACTCTTAACAGATCCTGCAAGTTTCAAGCAAATATCTTATACTACTGATTTCTTAGAATTTTTTAAACTTTTCACATATGCGCATACATGGATATATGTACATGACTTCTATAACCCATATCTTAGTAGGGAGTCAATATTTTCTTTCTTTCTTAATATCTATGGAAACTTCAGACCAATGTCTACGTGCAGCATCTTTTAGAATAATCCTCCTTAGCCTGCAAAATTTTCTATAACGTTTTGAAGATGAAGCTCTCCTTAGTCCATAGGTGTCTTTCAACTGCAGCTGCAGCTATACTTCCACTGGGTATTTCTGGTTTGTTGTTACAGTTGTAAAGTGTATGGGCAGATGTGCTTACATAAAAAGAATCATGTCGCTAGCTCAAGTTAACTAGGAGATATTAAATCCTCATGGGTATCTATATTTGCAGTTACACATGAAAAATGCAGTTGCAGATATAGATCTGTAGGCCGATAATTTGGCATGACGGGCCATCTGAGGCCATTTTTGGGCAAAAATAGGCATCCCCCAGATTTCGGTGAACTTAGAATTTTTTGCCCAAAATGGGCCAACACAGCGTAAGGTACCCATTTACAGACCCTCGATGTGTGATCGTGTGACGGGCTAACAGTGCATATCTTTCACAGTTGTGTAGTCCGGTATCCAGAGAATAGAACTAGGTCAAACATGTTAATCTATAAAGAAGGAATTGTTTGATATATCACTTTGAAGTTGCTTGACCACGCTATTTCGGTTGGCCAAATTAGACCATGGCCCTCCGTGTACAAAAAAACCCTACTGGCTTTCCGGGTACAGAAAAACCCATAATCTGGCCTTCTGTGGAATTTTGTGTCATAACCTGATCATTTGGATATTGCCAACTAAAGTTTTCAACGCTTAACCTTGTGTTTTTTGGACTATCTCAGGAGCACGCTTTCAGTGTAGGTAAGTAATCTGTGGTCCAAAGTATAGCATACATGTACAGAAAGAATCTCACTTTGCTATAAAGGTAAGATATGATACACAAAACTTGTGCTTTGTCACCGATTCCTTCCTGCCATCGAGGGCCATTTCTGACCAGAAAGGGCCACAATATAGATTATGGATATTTGTCATTAACTAAGCCCAAGTTTTTCATCAGTAAACATTGCACTGCTATCACTATCCCATGGTATAGCTATTGCCATAGTTAAGGAATCTGGTGTCCAAAGTTTAATATACATCATAGTTAGAGTCTTGGTTGAATATAAAGGTTGTATAATGTAAGCTAGAAGATGCCATATCTCTCTGTTTTGGTCTGCGGGCCACTCTGGCCCTCGTTGGACATTTTTGGCCAGAAAGGGCCATTTCTGGCCAAAAAGGGCCACAGTATAGATGATGAATATTTGTCCAAAACTAAGCCCAAGTTTTTCAACGGTTAACTTTGTATTGTTATCACTATCCAATGACATAGCTATTGTCATAGTTAAGGAGTCCGGTGTCCAAAGTTTAGCATACAGCATAGTTAGAGTCTTGCTTAGCTATACAGGTCGTATAGAGCAAAGTACAACATGCCATATCTTTCTGTTTTGGTCTGAGGGCCACTGTGGCCCTCGTTGGACATGTTTGGCCCTTTCTGGCCAGACATCTGGCCCTCTATGGCCAAAGAGGCCCTATATGGCCTTAGTGGCCCTCAGACGAACTTAGAAACTTTTGTCCACACATTGTCCAAAAGGAAATTGTCACTACTACCTTGTAGAGATATGGCAACGGTATTGCAGTATCTCTGAGACTAAAGTCCCCTCGGTACGCCTAGGGTCAAAGAGTGCCCCAAGGTAGGACACATGTCCTGCAGAGAGAAGTCAAACTTTGGTAGTGTCATAGAGATATTTTGACTTTTTGACGCTTAATTCTGCGTTCTTGGGACTATCTCAGGAGTATGCTTTTATTGGAGATAATTAGTCTGTGGTCCAAAGTATAGCATATAAGTATAGCTGCAGCCTTACTTTGCTATAGAGGTTATAAAAGTTACACCAAACATGACTTTGGTCACTGATTCCTTTTGGCCATCGAGGGCCATTTCGGGCCATAAAGGGCCACAATATGCATTATGGATGTTGGTCCTCAACTAAGCCCAAGTTTTTCAACGGTTAACTTTGCGTTGTTGGGACTATCCCATGATATAGCTTTTGTCATAGTTGAGGAGTCTGGTGTCCAACGTTTAGCATACAAGTATAGCTACAGCCTAACTTTGCTATAGAGGTTATAAAAGTTACACCAAATATGGCTTTGGTCATCGATTCCTTTTGGCCATCGAGGGCCATTTCGGGCCATTAAGGGCCACAATATGCATAATGGATATTTGTCCTCAACTAAGCCCAAGTTTTTCAACGGTTAACTTTTCATTGTTGGGACTATCCCATGATATAGCTATTGTCATAGTTAAGGAGTCTGGTGTCCAAATCATAGCATACAAGTATAGCTACAGCCTTGCTGTGCTATACAGGTCGTATAGGGCAAGGTAGAACATGCCATATCTCTCTGTTTTGATCTGAGGGCCACTCTGGCCCTCGTTGGACATGTTTGGCCCTTAGTGGCCAGAAGTCTGGCCCTCTATGGCCAAAATGGCCCTGTATGGCTTTAGTGGCCCTTAAAAGAACTTAGAAAATTTTGTCCACACATTGCCAAAAATGGAAATTGTCATTTCTATTGCTATGTAGAGATATTGCAAAGAAATTGCAGTATATCTCAGACAGATGATCCCTCAGTACGCCTAGGGTAAAAGAGTGTCCCCCAGAAGGACACATGTCCTGCAGAGAGAGGTCAAACTTAGGCCCTTTATAAAGATATGCCAACTTTGTCGTTGTTTTACCAACTACTCAGAAGTGATATAGCCACAGGACTGTGACATATTGTAGACCTGGATCCAATCAGTAGGTTGGTGGTCGAGAACAGTTCCCAACTACGACAGCTGTCTTGTACAGGGAGTACAATTCGGGGTTCTTGCAAAATACCTCTAAAAGTAAACCGACTTTGAGGTCATTTTGCCAACTACTCAGAAGTGATATAGCAACAGTACTGCAATATATTCTTGTCCTGGACCCAGACAGTAGGACCGTGGTCGAGGAAAGTTCCCAGCTAGAACAGCTGTCCTGTACAGGGGGAACAACTTCCGGTTTCTGGCAATATACCATAAAGGTATACAAACTTTGTCGTTGTTTTGCCAACTACTCAGAAGTGATATTGCAACACGATACATACATACATACATATTGTTTGTCTCCCCATTGGCCTACCATAATAAAATAAAGTTAAACTTCGCCTTGCACTTTGTTTAACTTTACTTATTATGTTAGTTCACCCTCCGGCCACGCTGAGGCTGGGAGACTTGCGGAGGGACCCTGACCCACCGTGTGCCATGATTTCTGTTCATATACATGAGTAATCCTTATTACTCAAATAATTGGTGGGTCAGGGGAGGCAGTGCTGTGATCAGAGAGGCGATGAAAGCCCGTTTCCATCTAACTAACGATAAAAACGGGACGGAACATTAAACGGTTTGCGACGTAACATGGAAGGGTGAAAGAGGGAACAGGAGACTAATGCACATAACTCACACTCAAAACTATATACAGTGTAGGCGTCTCTTTCTCACGGGACAATTCATCCACACTCACTTTCACTCTGAAGTATGTACAAAAACAGCGCCACAGTCGCACTCTACATTCACGCTACTATCTCACAAAACTCACTCTAAATACTATATACAGTGTAGGCGTCTCTTTCTCACGAGAGAATTCATCCACACTCACTTTCACTCTGAAGTATGTACAAAAACGGCGCCACAGTCGCACTCTACATTCACGCTACTATCTCACATAACTCACACTCAAAACTATATACAGTGTAGGCGTCTCTTTCTCACGGGAGAATTCATCCACACTCACTTTCACTCTTAAGTATGTACAAAAACGGCGCCACAGTCGCACTCTACATTCACGCTTCTATCTCACATAACTCACACTCAAAACTATATACAGTGTAGGCGTCTCTTTCTCACGGGCGAATTCATCCACACTCACTTTCACTCTGCAGTATGTACAAAAACGTCACCACAGGCGCACTCTACATTCACGCTACTATCCCGCATAACTCACACTCAAAACTATATACAGTGTAGGCGTCTCTTTCTCACGGGAGAATTCATCCACACTCACTTTCACTCTGAACTATGTACAAAAAAGGCGCCACAGTCGCACTCTACATTCACGCTTCTATCTCACATAACTCACACTCAAAACTATATACAGTGTAGGCGTCTCTTTCTCACGGGAGAATTCATCCACACTCACTTTCACTCTGCAGTATGTACAAAAAACGGCGTCACAGTCACACTCTACATTCACGCTACTTAAAGGAACATTACAAGTTTGAAAATATTAGAGGGTCACTGATGAGGCCTAATTGGCCTTGCATCCAAAGGATAACCCTTTCTAGAACATATTGAGAGAGCATTGACGGGTGAGCGAGGGAACAGCACTGCCTCTGCCTATGTACATGGCACACTAGCACATTCGATTTTTGTCTTTTTAAGTCTTTTTACAGGATGAGAGACCGCGGGCCTTTCGTTCCTGAGAGGCTATAGTCCAGAGTTTGTCCCTCACCTGAAGTTCAGTCAGGTGAGGGTACTCCCTCCGGACAGCCTCCATGTGCGGTCTTATAACATCCCGAGTTAATTTTTTGCCTGTTTGAATAGACATCTCAATGTCATCGTGAAAAATGTGTCTTAGATAGTGCTCGATGTCATGGGTGAATCTAGCCCTTTTACCTTTCAGTGACTGAGATGGCGTCCTTTTCCCAGGCGCACCAGAGGCAGGAGACGCCTCAGGTGTGACTGGCAAAAGGCTGGATCTCGGTAAAGCCCTTTTACCTTTCAGTGACTGAGATGGCGTCCTTTTCCCAGGCGCACCAGAGGCAGGAGACGCCTCAGGTGTGACTGGCAAAAGGCTAGATCTCGGTAAGGCTCTGATCTCTTGAATGGCGTCCGTGGAAACCTCTGACACGGGAGAGGACGGTCTACTCGACACAGGAACCTCCGACACAGGAGCCTCTGCGGTGGGACTAATGGACGGGGGTCGTCTGCTGAACTGACAGGGCGACTCTGTCAGCTCAACAGACGACCCAAAGAGTACACCAATTCTAGCTATCGCCAAAATAGTGACTAGAAAACCCAGGTCTCTATCGCCTCTCTGTGGAACATGGCCTTCAGACATGACTGATTGAATAATTTGGATGCCAAACTTAAACTGGAGTTCCTGCTCTAAAGCCTCCGCGACCCTAAAATGCGAAGTGGTTTGAGCCATTAGGGTGAGAGTGGACTGATAAATCCAATTCTGGGCCTCGGTCAAGATCCCTTCCCAGTCCAGTGTCTGCAAAGCCTCGCCGAGGGCGCTATACACCATCCCAGCAGTCCTGGGCATAGCAGAAAATCTGACGCGGGGTTCATGATCATTCTGCTCATGAACCCAGCGTCGGAATCTCTCTTCCAGTGGATCGTCATTTGACTCTGTTTCTGCCCTATCTTGTCTTTCTGTCTCAGCCCGTTCTGCCTCGGAGGCACCCACCATGTCCGTTATCATCTTGTCAAATAACTTTTCCACATTTTCTGAAGCCCCAGAGGCAGGACGGGCGGAGGCAGGAACCTCCGCTTCACCAGAGACAACATTGTCTATAATGCTATTCAATAATGCATTTATAATAGCATCCCTCTCACCTGGGGTCTGCAGGTAGTCGCGTGCGTAAATTTTTTTTTGACTTTCTCGCTCGCGACTTTCGTCAACCGCTCGGGACATGTGGTGCACCGCTTGCGAGCTCAGATGCCGCCGGGCCTGCAACCGGTAAAACCTGTCGGCAGCATCAACGCTGTGGCACAGCTGAGCTGCCACAAGCGATGCACTCGACGGGTCCTTGTCTCGGGCTGAACTGGTCAGCATTTTTCTAGTCGATGTGATGGAAAATCTCTGGGGGAACATCTCCTGTACCCCACTATGTTTATATGATCTTTTAACCATTTGGTTAACCTCACTGGAGGCGCCAATATTTTCACCACTTATAGTGGTGAACGCTGGTGTATGGTCAAGTCTCGGAAACATAACTAGGGACAACTTTACAAACTTAATAAGTTCCTGGTAGTGTTTGAGAGGAAGACTGATTATGGCCGCCCCATGCGTAGTGCTTGTTTTGTGCTCCGCGACGGCCATAGTCACGTACGTAGTGTTTTCAGCCCCCTCCCCTTCAACTTCTTGTACGGTGGCTAGTTTAATCTGGCTAATGGTTAAGAGCCGTAACACCTTTGGTCTATGACCATTATAAAATGTTATACACGTCAGAAGATAGTCCCGAAAGGCTAAGAAGTGTACAGGGTCTGGCTCCTGAGCACTTCTTAGCCTTTCTTGAATATCTTGGATATACGTGCTAGAAAAGTACGCGTTTCGCGCAGCGGCGGGTAGACGTTCACAGTCAGCTTGTACTGCACCAGTTACATGTTGCTGTTTCTTTTTTTTCTCAAATGATCTGCGCATATTTGACAGTAAAGCTTGGATACGAGACTGGGTGGTGCTGCGAATGTACTCCTTATATAAAAGGAACTCAGAATATTTGAGAAGGGCCCGTATGTAGAACAATACCGTTGAGGGCTTATGTATTGTGGCAAGTTTTGCAATAAATGTTTCAATATTTCTTAAGTTGAAGCTGGCTACGCTTCCGGAGGCGATCATTTCACAAAAGCATTGCACTTGATTGGTGGTTTGTATTGCAAATGCTTCGGCAAAACCACCCCCTATATCTAAGCGTAGCCAGCTAGAAAAATCCTTAACTATATAATAAAGTCTCTTCTTATCCGCACCTGCCGTGTCTGATGGCATTCGTGTGTTCCGCGGCTTTGGTGCCTCTGTCACGAGATGTTCTATCGACCGACTGCTTACCACAACAGACTGCGGTTCCCTCTCCGTGACCGGCGGTTTTATGCTCTCTTGAGAGGTCCTGGGAGAGGAAACCGCACCCTTTTGGGGCTTATGCAATACCTTTACTTTCAAGGGCTCGAATGGAACTGCACGTTTAAGATATTCTCTAATCTCGTCCTCTTCAAGCTGGTGAATAGCCCTATTTCTTAGGTGCTGAGGGAGCCTGCAAGTTATACTTGCGCACCCCTCAATAGGACAAATGCGTCTCTGACGCCCAGCTTTGCTTTTGGCAGACAGGTCGGCCTTCGCCAGAACCAAGGCCTGCTTGGGGTCAATGCCGTGGCGTTTGCCCCTATAATGCCGGTCTATGCGTGAGTATTTCTTACGGCAGCCAAACATACACCTGTGCAGTTTGGATGCCTGAGTGACACGACTCTTCTGTAACAGTACAGGAATTGCACTGTCCTCTGATGGTGCAGGGCTTTCTGCAACATCAGAGGACGGTACATATTTTGCACCGTCCTCTGATGGTGCAGGGCTTTCTGCAACATCAGAGGAAGGCCTACATGTACTTTCTTTTCCTCTAAAATAAAGGGATGGCGACCTACTTAAAGAACGACTTCTCCTTCTATGAGAAGGAGAAGCCGTCCTTTTCCTCTTTCGCCCCCTTACTTGATCTGGGATTTCTTCTGAGGAAGACGACTTCTCTTCCTGAGAAGAGGTGTCCTCTTCCTCCTCGTGTAACACCTCCATAGCCTCTTCCTCCTCTTCGCTCGCGGTTGGGATCGGAAGGTTCACCTTCCGCGGCATAACTACTGGTGAAGCGGAGGATATAAAAATGTAAGTATACTGGCCTGACAATGAATTTAATCCGATTATTCACGTCTTTACTCGTCGGCGACTACCTGCAGACTGATACATTTACCAATAACACTTCCTTATATACCACCCTTTTTCACACCTGTCAGCCAAACATACTTTTGCTGATATCTCCTTACTGGATAATATTTTATCGAGACATATATATATCAAATTAAAGCTTATGAAAAGGGCTTTAATTTGATATCGATATTGACATACTTTAAAACAATCAGTAAAGAAATATTGACATAAAAAGAAAAAAAAGACAACCTATCACATGATTTTTGATAATATTTTTTTACTCGTTTGTTTTTTATCGAGACATGTGTATATCAAATTAAAGCTTACGGAAAGGGCTTTAACTTGATATATATATTTACATAATTCTAAACAATCAGTAATGAAATATTGGCAAAAAAACATGTACGGGGTTAATGGTTGGCCTTTTCTGGCATTTTGCTCATGTCCAATTTCTTTGTCAAACTTTGAACTTCAATAGCTCAGGCAATTTGACAGATGATTTAAAATCTTAGGTATCGTTCGAAAGCCCTTTTATCGGACTCTTACAAGCTGCAAACTGTGTATTTTTATCTTTCCCAGCAACTAAGATATTTTTGGTTAAACAGCGATGGGGTCTTCTCTTGCTATTTTTGTCTTCGAATAGGGGTACCCAAGAATAATTGCTTGTAACTTCACACATAGAGCATAGTTCCTTAAACAAAGTACATATTCTTAAAGTCAAGATCCTGACCTACAACTCCATATAGATCAGTTAAATCGACTTTGAGATTTAAGACCTCAGAATAATTCTTGAAGGTCTTGACTGCTTTGGCCAAAAAAGGCCACCATAGGAAAATAAAAGGGCTATAGCCTCGAAAACTAGGCCGGGGTTCTAGGATAAATTTAGAGGGTTTGAACGGCCTGGAATCGTGCCTCAATACCTCAAAATATCTGTTCACTGCATTGCCTATTTAGTCTGATTTTGGCCAAAAAAGGTTTTTTTGGTACCCTTGCAAAACCTTTGTCTCACCGAGGTCCTGCAGGAGTACCCAACTATTTCGATATACATATCATTATACAGAAATAGACCTACAAGATACATGAAAAATCAAGACGTTTCTTCAATTTCTGTACGATATAACCATGGGTGGATATGGCCAATTTTTTATAAGACTCAGAGGTGGGTGGGGTAAAGTTCTATCACCGGGTTAAGTACCCACCAATATGCTTAACAACTCCTGCAACTTTCAACCTCATATCTTCAACAGCTGATTTTTGAGATTTTTTTTAATATTATTCTCATTGATATATTGATATCACTGTTATCTCTATATCTCAGCAGGGTGTCAATATTTTCTTCATTTCTTTGGGCTATAAAAACTTCAGATCAATGTCTACTTGCAGCATACTCCAGATTAATCCTCCTTTGCATGTACGATTTTCTATGAATTTTTTGAAAATGAAGCGTTTATTAAGGTTAGCGTATTTTCCACTTTTGAGGCCCCAATGTATGCCCAGTTGGAGAGATAATCCAGTTTTTCTTTAATAAGTATACGCTCTGATATCCAAAGTATAGCACTAGCTTATATATGTCCCTAGATGTAGAAGAAATGCTTGGATATATCGCTTTGAAATGGCCTGGCCGGGCTATTTCGACATTCTTTTCTGGACAAATACTCCCTTACCCGTTTGTTTTTTTCCATGTAATTATGTATTAAAATAAAGAGTATTAAAAGAGCCTCAATTTGATATCTACATGTTTTGGAAAATAGTAAACCAGTACCGAGATATTAACTTTAGATCTTATATGTATATAAACTCCCGTAACCAATATCTTATTTATTCCAGCCGGGAACCAGACAGACTCTATGCATAATGCAACTAAGTATCCTAGCTACTGGTTCCCGGCTTCGCTTGGCGGAGGGGTTATATATAGATACTAACCCCGCCCTTATCCTAACCCAAGTGTACCTATACTTTTCTCGGAACTTTTTTCACCTACCGTCTTGTACTTCTACAAAATTCCTGGACTGGTTCCCTGTTCCACGTGGCGCCCATCACTATATTTAGAAGTTATTCCTTTGATCCTAAAACTCAAGAATCACCAATCTGTAAACCTACAAAAACATTCAGAGCAACAGAATAGGACATCCTTTCCAAGTTTTGCACTACTTTAACCAAACCCTCTTTAAAGGTACCATTCACATCCTTCTAGGAAAGAGGAGGAGTGTGATAGGAAGGTTATGGATATATCAATTGTCATAGAAGGGCCAATAAAAATCAACCAAGACCATATGACCATAACTAGAGGGTTCACTTATTATACACTCTAGGAAGCCCGGGATCGGTTTAAACTAGATCGTTTACGCAATCTCTAAGATTGTCATGCCGTTTTTCGCAAACCCTTCCAAAAACTAAAAAATCGACAAAAAACATCGAATTTGACCTCCATCATGCCCTATATGGATAAGATCAAAATGGACTACTCTATTATGATGAGCTGTCAAAGAATGCAGGCTTAACCCCCTCACTATATTTCATGCCTAGGGAAGGACCCAGACTTCTGAGATTTCAACCCCGAGAAGGTCCTATCCCTACTTTTATTAGCGTGCAATCTAACCATCCAAACATGAGAAACAGTATTTTCCGACCTATATTTTTCAAACACGGCATTACCGGCCTAATTCTCATATGCTAGGAGTGCCGCCCCCTTACGATCTCCCCCCCGAAATGTCCCTCCCGGATCTTTTTAACCCAAAGAGAAAATTTAAAATAAAAATTCTAAAAACCGGACTCCTGTCCGGTACTTTTTGGACGCACTTGTCCAAATAGCGCCCGTTTTGGCCAAAGAAGGACATATTTCTCATTTAGAGTCCATGTGGTCCTAAATGGCCAACATTTGTCCATACAGGGCCAAAAATATACCAATAAGACCACATGATCATAACCCTAATTATGATCTTTTAGGAACAGAACACCATTGTTACAGGGTTTAAGCATTTACTATGTTGGTTTTAGGGTGATTGGGCCCAAACTTTCACAGTTCATAGATGACCTTGACCTTTCACCATTTCAGGCGAAAAGGGGCCTTAATTATGACAAATCTGGGATTTTTGGACCAATTTCGAAAAATCCGAAAATGGACCCTTCTCGACTTATTTTTTAGGGTTTTAGATCGGTATTTTCACCTTTTCTGGCTAGCAAAATTTGTTTCCTAACCCTGTTAACAAATCCCTAAACCCTGGGGGGGCTACCCCTTAAGACATCACTTTTTGACTTTTTGTCCTCTTCTACCCATATCAAGCTAGACAACGTTTCAGCTGAACTCGAAACATGCAAACATATAGATCCCAAAGTTGGTAGGTTGTGAGTGTCTGATCAGATTAAAGTACTTGATAAAAGAATAAAAACGCACTAAAGCTTTTTCAGCTGAAGCTAATCTAACCTGAAAAAACTGACCTTGAACTTTGGACTTAATCATAACCGAAATGGTGTTCTGTTCCTGCTTGTCATAGCAAACCCTGCGTTTGATCAGCAATCCGGACTCTTTATCTTTGATGGATTTTCATGCAGATAAGCTGAAAATGTAGGAAGTTAATCAAATTTATATCCTATGTAAAAAAATGGTAAAATTTGTCACCATAAAATGCTAACCCTAGGGACGCAAAATTTACTTAGGGTTAGCTTAGGGTTATGGGTGTCAATATTTTTGTTCTAATAATTTCCTACAAACGTTTAAATTTCACAAACAAAGTTAATGTTCACGTTAAGGGATCATTAATCTCACGATAGATATAGGTGGCCAGGACCTGCTCGCAAGTTTAAATATTTTTTTTCGTGGTTGAAAATGGCCAAAAACTTAGGAACAGAACACCATTGGCATAACATATAGGGAAACTATAATCCAATTTTTTGGATTCCTAGTTTATGTTGAGAAAAGCTTTTATGCGTGATTCAATGACCATTGGTAATGTTTAAATTTTGACATAAAGATTTTTTAAAAAATGCCTCACATAAAATATTTTTCGCGATTTTTTCTATTTTTGGGTACCCCTAAACTACCTATGATAACTGTCTAACGCGACCGAATTATTTCAATTGCTTGCTATATACTTTGATACAAATGACTCAAAAATGTTGCCATGTATCAAAATTGATAAAAAACTAAAAATTAAAAATTTTAAAAAATTTTGAAAATTTTGAATTTTTGACAATTTTAAAAATATATTTTGGACTTGTATTTTTCCAATTTTTTAACAGGGTTAAGTCCTTTGACATATCCCCTATTCATGCCGAAAAGGACATAAGAATATCTTTAACCGCTGATTTTTGAGAATTTTTTTAAATCGGGACCTAAAACCTGCATGTAAAAAACGACCCCATTTTTAACATTTTTTTACATAGTATTCTGATGGCTCAGAAATAATATTTTGGTGTTGCTTGACTGTTTAGTGTTATGTGAGGCTGCAGTATACTCCGTTTGTCTCCCATCGGCCTGGTCATAAAATGGCGGCATGTCAAAATGAAGGTCCCTCCCTGATTTTGAAAATTAAAAAAAAATATTTTTGGTCAAAATTAAGAGCTGGGGCGAGTTTTGGGTAAGGTTTTGAACCTGAATAATCATTTTCTGAAGTTTCGTGAAGATATCTCACGATTTGGCGATTTTATGATATTTTGAAATTTTAGCACTTTTGAAAATGCAAAACATAGGCATGTCTTCGAACCATTGCCACGCCCATTAATTTTGATGTTTTTTAATATTTTTTTCTTTAAGTATGTAGAGGAAGAATAGTTCTAGAACGCAAGGTACGTCCGCAGGCCGAGCTCTCAAAATTATGAGATTTATTAACAAACAAATGCATGGTGTTCTGTTCCTAAAACCCAGGGAAATTTTGTCGTGACAAAGTACGGTGTTTAACTATATTTGATCATTTATTCCGACCGTTTGGGACTTTATATCTGTATGGTTTGATTATATATTAATAATTTGTACTATAAGGATGACAATACATAGAATTTAATCAGAAAAAAACTCAAGGTTGAGGGAGAAAATTTTGTCTACTTTTCGGGTCTAGACGTTCTTTTTGTGATTTTGAGCGAAAAATAACTAAGTCAGATTAAATTTTTTCGACTTTCGGATTATTGCCAAAGCCACATGCTGCCTTACTGAGGGATTGTTTTTATATTGTATTAACGTTAATACCCTGAAGTATTTAGAATTGTAATACGTCTGTCGTAGGTAAGCATATATACCCGAAAATTGTGCTATATATTCCAGGGCTTAGATGGTGTTCAGTTCCTAAAAACTTTTTTTGGAGACGACTTTAAGACCCTAGTATCAGACTAACACTCTCTTGCCAGAACAAATCTTTATATGGTTTAAAAGTTGATACCATGAAGTGCTTAGAATTCTAATATGCCTCTCGTAAGTATGCATTTTCTACCCCTAAATAATACTTATATTCCAGGGTTTAGATGGTGTTCTGTTCCTAAAAAAATCGTGACATGTGAGATGTTTGACTTCCAGTACTGGAAACAAATTTCATGCTACAAGGTATTTGCAGGCATTTTTATTAAGTCTAAGGCACATACTTTAAGGTCTTATAAGTATATTATCTATATCTGGAATCAAATAACAGATGGTGGGGGCAAAATATTGACCAAATCAGCAAAAAATAATTCTAAGTCCGAACATTTTGTTCCAGACTTAAAGACCATGTATCCTACTTATGCTACCTTATTAGAGAAATGTCATGCTATGGTTAAAAAGTTAATACCTTGAAGCATTCAATATCGTAATACGCCTGCCTATCTATCACAAAAAAGACATATATACTCTATCGTAATGTTATATATTACAGGGTTTAAATGGTGTTCTGTTCCTAAAAATGTATTTGGTGAGGACTTTTGGACCCTAGTATATGCCTAAAACTGCTTTACTGGAGAAATGTATTTCTATGGTTTAAAAGTTTATACTTTCAAGAATTAAGCATCGTAATACGCCTACCTAAAGTAAGCAAATCGATATGAAAAAAATGATATATATTCCAGGGTTTAGATGGTGTTCTGTTCCTAAAAAAACATGATATGTGAGATGTTCGACTTCAAGTAGTGGAATCAAATTTCATGCTAGAAGGTGTTTGCAGGCATTGTTATAAAGTCTAAGGCACATACTATAAGGTCTTATAAGTATATTATCTACATCTAAAATCAAATTACAGAAACATGGGGCGAAACATTGGCAAAAACAGCAAAATCAAAAATTCTAAGTCCGAATTTTTTTGTCCAGTCTTAAAAACCATGTATCACACTAATGCTACCTTACTAGAGAAATGTAATTATATGGTTTAAAAGTTAATACCTTGAAGCATTCACTATCGTAATACGCCTGCCTATCTATCATAAAAAAGACATATATACCCCATCATAATGTTATATATTACAGGGTTTAAATGGTGTTCTGTTCCTAAAAAATGTTTTTGGTGCCGACTTTAGGACATTAGTATTTGCCTAACACTACTTTACTGGAGAAATGTATTTCTATGGTTTAAATGTTTATACTGTCAAGAATTAAGCACCGTAATACGCCAACCTAAAGTAAGCATATCGATATGAAAAACATGATATATATTCCAGGGCTTAAATGGTGTTCTATTCCTAAAAAAAACATGATATGTGAGATGTTCGACTTCCAGTACTGGAGATACATGTTATGCTAGAAGGTGTTTGCAGGCATTGTTATAAAGTCTAAGGCACATACTTTAAGGTCTTATAAGTATATTACCTACATCTATAAACAAATTACAGATACTGGGGCAAAACATTGATAAAAACAGCAAAAACAAAAATTCTAAGTCCGCAATTTTTGGTCCAGACTTAAAGACCATGTATCACACTTATGCTACCTTGCTAGAGAAATGTCATTCTATGGTTTAAAAGTTAATACCTCGGAGCATTCATTATCGTATTACGCCTGCCTATCTATCACAAAAAAAGACATATATACCCTATCATAATGTTATATATTACAGGGTTTAAATGTTGTTCTGTTCCTAAACAAATGTTTTTGGTGACGACTTTAGGACCCTAGTATATGCCTAACACTGCTTTACTGGAGAAATGTATTTCTATGGTTTAAAAAGTTATACTTTCAAGAATTAAGCACCGTAATACCCCTACCTTAAGTAAGCATATCGATATGAAAAAAATGATATATATTCCAGGGCTTAGATGGTGTTCTGTTCCTAAAAAAAACACGATATGTGAGATGTTCGACTTCCAGTACTGGAAATAAATTTCATGCTAGAAGGTGTTTGCAGGCATTGTTATAAAGTTCAAGGCACATACTTTAAGGTCTAATAAGTATATTATTTACATCTAAAATCAAATTACAGATACTGGGGGCGAAACATTGACAAAACAGCAAAAACAAAAATTCTAAGTCCGATTTTTTTTGGTCCAGATTTAAAGACCCCGTATCACACTAATGCTACCTTACTAGAGAAATGTCATTCTATGGTTTAAAAGTTAATACCTTGAAGCATTCACTGTCGTAATACGTCTGCCTATCTATCACAAAAAATACATATATACCCCCACCATAATGTTATATATTACAGGGTTTAAATGGTGTTCTGTTCCTAAACAAATTGTTGGGTCCCTACTTTAAAACCCCATTATAAGACTAACGCTGCCTTACTAGTAAATTATCTGTATATGGTTTAAATATTAATACCTTGAAGCATTCAGTATTGTTATACGCCAGCCTATCTTTCAAAAAATAGGCCTATATACCAAAGCATAATTTTGTATTTGTTCCTAAAAGATGTGTTGGGTCCCTATTTCAAGACCAAAGTATACGACTAACGCTGCCTTACTAGTGAATTGTTTTTACATGGTTCAAAAGATCGTACCTTGAAGCATTCCGTATTGTAATATGTCAGCCGTTAGTAAGCTAACATACCCCCAAAAATGATATATATTACAGGGTTTAAATGGTGTTCTGTTCCTATAAAAAACATGATGTGTGAGGTGTTTGACTTCCAGTACTGGACTAAATATTCATGCGAAGAGGTATACGCAGACATACTAATAAAGCCCATGGTACATAGTTTAAGTATTTATAAATGTATTATCTACATCTAGAATCCATTCAGAGATACGACGCCGCTAAACCTGGCGACATTGACAAAAAAATTTAGCAACGAAAATTTCTAAGTCCGAACATTTTTTTTCCGCCTTTAAGGTCATCCATAGAACATTCGATACCATACTATAGAAATATCTTTATACAGTTTAAAAGTTAATACCTTGAAGCTTTCATTTTCGTAATACGCCTGTCTATCTATAAAAGAATAGACATATATACGTTGTATATTACAGGGTATAAATGGTGTTTTGTTCCTAAATCATTGCTTTGGTAAGGACTTCATGGCTCAGATAGCAGATTAAAGCTGCAGGTTTCCTACTAAAACTGCCTTACCAGAAAAATATATTTATATGACTTAAAAGTTTATACCTTGAGGTATTCAGAATTATCATATGACTGCCGTACGCACGCATATATATCCCAAAATATGTTATGTAATCCAGGGTATAAATGGTGTTCTGTTCCTAAAAAAAAACATGATATTTTAGATATTTGTCTTCTAGCACTGGACGAAAAATGAATGCGAGGAGCCATGTGTAGGCAGTTTTGTAAAGTATCAGGTATCTAGAAAAAGATCATATAACTATATTATCTATATCGAATTTCATTGATACACACGACGCCGCTAAACCTGGCGACATTGACAAAAAATGCAGCAACGAAAATTTCTAAGTCCGAACATTTTTTTTCCGCCTTTAAGGTCATCCATAGAACATTCGATTGCATACTATAGAAATATCTTTATATAGTTTAAAAGTTAATACCTTGAAGCTTTCATTTTCGTAATACGCCTGCCTATCTATAAAAGAATAGACATATATACGTTGTATATTCCAGGGTATAAATGGTGTTCTGTTCCTAAATCATTGCTTTGGTTACGACTTCATTGCTCAGATAGCAGATTAAGGCTGCAGGTTTCCTACTAAGACTGCCTTACCAGAAAAATATATTTATATGGTGTAAAAGTTAATACCTTGAAGTACTCAGAAATATCATATGACTGCCGTATGCAAGCAAATATATCCCAAAATAAGTTATGTAATCCAGGGTATAAATGGTGTTCTGTTCCTAAAAAAAAACATGATATTTTAGATATTTGTCTTCTAGCACTGGTCTAAAAATGAATGCGAGGAGCCATATGTAGGCAGTTTTGTAAAGTATCAGGTATATAGAAAAAGATCATATAACTATATTATCTATATCGAATTTCATTGATACACACGACGCCGCGAAACCTGGCGACATTGACAAAAAATGCAGCAACGAAAATTTCTAAGTCCGAACATTTTTATTCCGCCTTTAAGGTCATCCATAGAACATTCGATGCCATACTATAGAAATATCTTTATATAGTTTAAAAGTTAATACCTTGAAGCTTTCATTTTCGTAATACGCCTGCCTATCTATAAAAGAATAGACATATATACGTTGTATATTCCAGGGTATAAATGGTGTTCTGTTCCTAAATCATTGCTTTGGTTACGACTTCATTGCTCAGATAGCAGATTAAGGCTGCAGGTTTCCTACTAAGACTGCCTTACCAGAAAAATACATCTATATGGTGTAAAAGTTAATACCTTGAAGTACTCAGAAATATCATATGACTGCCGTATGCAAGCATATATATCCCAAAATAAGTTATGTAATCCAGGGTATAAATGGTGTTCTGTTCCTAAAAAAAACATGATATTTGAGATATTTGTCTACTAATTCTGGACTGAACAAGCATGCGAGGAGCCAAGTGTAGGAAAGTTTGTAAAGTATAAGGCACATAGTATATGGCATATAAGTATATTATCTGTATCGAAATTCATTGATGCATACGATGGCGCTAAACCTGTCGACATTGACAAAAATGGTCGCAACGAAAATGTCTAAGTCCGAACATTTTTGTCACGACTTTAAGGCCCATCCATAAACTCATGCTGCCTTACAAAAGAAAAATTTCTATGCAGTTTCAAAGTTAATACCTTGATATATTCAATATAGTAATACGCTTGCTTTAAGTAAGCATATTTATGAGAAAATAGTGTTATAAAATCCAGGCTTTAGATGGTGTTCTGTTCCTAATTTTCAGTGATGTATGCGATGTTTAATGTCTCCTACATGTCTCAAATATCATGACGACAGGTGTACGAATGCTTGTCATTAATCTTTAATGTCCATATATTAAAGATATTCATGGATATATTTAATATCTAAAGTTCGTAGCTACTTACCGGGGCCCAAACATGGCAAAAAGTGCAAAATATTGGAAAAATGATTTTTTTCATTTTTGCGAATTTTGGCATCAGATAAGGTAAAAATAACTCATTAGCAAAGCCGAATGTCAAAAATGTAAAAATATTTGAAGAAATAAGACTCTCAAGAATTTTATCGCCACGAAAAAGGAAAATTGCAACACACATTTTTTCCTATATTCTGACCTCAACCGAAGTCGCAATTTTATTACATAGGCAGCTAGCAGGCCACCAATGAGAGGACCGAACACCAACCTATTTGTCTGCAAAACCAATTGCTCAAACTCTCATAAGAACAAAACTGACACCGAAAAAATAGTAAACCATATATTCCCATGGCATTTTTTGTCTATAACAAGATAATTTATAATTAAATACTTAGAAATTCAGAAATTACTGTTGGCGACTAAAATCCAAAATATTTTCCCTAAACCCTAAAAAATAATAAATTTATAACGAATTAAAGTACTTCGGGTCCCAAAAATTGCCTCAGGAACATAACACCAAATTTATGATAAAATAGGAACAGAACAACAAAATTGTAGGAACAGAACACCATTTAGGAACAGAACACCAAGTTGACTCAGGAACCAAACACCATTTTTAGGAACAGAACACCATGATAACCCTAACCCTAACCCTAACCCTAACCCTAACCCTAACCCTAACCCTAACCCTAACCCCTAACCCTAACCCTAACCCTAACCCTAACCCTAACCCTAACCCTAACCCTAACCCTAATTACGATCATCTTGACTGTGGCGACCAAAATTGTATATTCGCCGGCACTGCCGGTAGTGTGCAGGAAATTTCAGGGTTATATTTCATACATCTAGCCCCTGAATTTGAAAGACAGATATGCTTTAATGGCAGCCA
This sequence comes from Lucinisca nassula, assembly GCA_963580285.1. Lineage (NCBI taxonomy): Eukaryota > Metazoa > Mollusca > Bivalvia > Lucinida > Lucinidae > Lucinisca > Lucinisca nassula. The sequence continues at coordinate 62,287 of CAUZLF010000213.1, read as the reverse complement.
TTAAATGGCCATTTGAGTACATTTAATGTCATGTTCAATCCTGTATTCTTGGCCGTACATCCTATGTTTTTGAAGGGTTAGAAGTCACATTTTGGTTGACCTAGGTTATAGGATGACGTCACCCTAACCCTGAGCATCCTCAACAAAACCCTCCAGTCCTTCTAAATGTTCACCAGGTTGAGGGCCAGTCCAGGGAGGTTAGGCACCCCTAGAAGAGGGGTATCCTACTTCAATCCGGTACCAAAGTATGAATTTTTATGGTAGAGATATGAACTTTATATGGTGTGTTAGGACTTTAGAGACACTCATTCATACAAAGTCTCATGTCCCTCGCATTGTCGGTTATCGAGATATCACTTGTCAAAGTGTAAATTTTGATAAGGAAAACTTTTTTGGCATTTTTGGGTCATGTCCATTTCTTTGTCCAATTTGAACTTCAATATATCAATCAATTTTAAAGATATTTTCAAATGTTAGGCATCGTTGAAAAGCCATTTTATTGGACTCTAAAATGTTGGAAACTACGAATTTTTATCTTTTCCAGCAGCTAAGATATTACTGGTTAAACAACCATGGGGTCATTTCTGGATGATTTTGTCTTGAAATAGGGGGTACCCAAGAACAATCGCTTGTAACTTCTTGCATAAAGCATATCTTTTCAAACAAAGTATATATTCGTAGAGAGTAGATCCGGTCTTCAATTCCATCTAGATGTGCAGGGTCGTCGTAACTGAGATTTAAGACCTCAAAATTCTTCCCGAACATGTTCAATTTTTGCGGACGAAAAAGGCCATTGCAAAGATATATAAGGAAATGACAAAGTCTATAGCCTCGAAAACTGGAGAAGGGTTCCCGGATCTTTTTACGGGGTTTGAACGGCCTGGGATAGGACCTTAATACCTGTAAATATCTCCTCGCTACTCTACCAATTTAGTCTGTTATTTGGCATAAATGGATTGTTGGGCACCCTAGCAAATCCTTTGTCTCACAGAGGTCCTGCAGAATTGGGCAACAGTTTTATCATATTTTTTTGCAGAGATGTAGGCCTACAAGATACATGGAAACACGAGATGATTGCTCAACTTTTAAGCGATATAGCCCAGGGTGAATATAACCAACTCTTTAGACCTGTTACTTGACTCTGCGGCGGGTGGGGTAAAGTTTTTCTGCATGGTTGAGAAGTCATAAATATCCTTAATAACTCTTTCAAGTTTCAAGCAAATATCTCATATTACTGATTTTTTAGAATTTTTTTAATATTTCACATGTGTACATATATGGATATTTGTACATAACTTCAATGCCCCGTATCTCAATAGGGGCTCTATATTTTCTTTCTTTCTATATATCTACAGAAACTTCAGACCAATGTCTACTTGCAGCATATTTCAAAACAATCCTCCTTAGCCTGTAAAAGTTTTTATAACGTTTTGAAGATGAGCCTCCCCTAAGTCCATAGGTCTTTTTCAACTGAAGCTGCAGCTATACTTCCACTGAATATTTGTAATTTGCTGTTACACTTGTAAAGTGAATGCGCAGATGTACTTACAGGAAAAAAAACATGCCGCTAGCTCAAATTATAACGGAGATATTAAATGCTCATGGGTACCTATATTTGCAGTTGCACATAGAAAATGCAGTTGCAGGTATAGATATGTAGGCCAATAAATGGCGATGTCGGGCCACCTGAGGCCGTTTGAGGCCAATAATAGGCATCCCCCAGATTTCGGTGAACTTAGAATTTTGGCCCAAAATGGGCCCACACAGCGTAAGGTACTCATTTTCAGACCCTCGATGTGTGATCGTGTGACGGGCTAACAGTGCTTATCTTTCACAGTTGTAAAGTCCGGTATCCAGAGAATAGAACTAGGTCAAATTTGTTATACTATAAAGCAGGAATTGTTTGATATATCACTTTGAAGTTGCTTGTCCACGTCATGTGGGAGGCCAGGCCCTCTGTGTTCAAAATAACCCCAGTGGCCCTCCATGTACAAAAAAGCCCATAACTGGCCCTTTGTCGACTTATGTATAATGAACTAATTATTTGGATATTGTCAACTCTGGTTTTCAACGCTTAACCTTCTGTTCTTTTGGCTATCTCAGGAGAATGCTTTCAGTATAGATAAGTAGCCTGTGGTCCAAATTCTAGCATACATTCATATATAGACTCTCACTTTGCTACAGAGGTAAGATATGATACCCCAAACTTGTGCTTTGTCACTAATTCCTTCTGGCCATCGAGGGCCATTTCTGTCCAGAAAGGGCCACATATTCATTATGGATATTTGTCCACAACTAAGCCCAAGTTTTACAACAATAACATTTCCACTGTTAGAACTATTTAATGACATAGCCTGTGTCATAGATAAGGAGTCTGGTGTCCAAAGTTCAGCATATAGCATAGCTAGAGTCTTCCTTCACCATACAGGACGCATAATGTAAAAATAGAACATGCCATATCTCTGTTTTGGTCTGAGGGCCACTCTGGCCCTCGTTGGACATATAAGGCCCTGGATGGACAAAAATCTGGCCCTCTTTGGCAAAAGTGGTCCTATCTGGCCTTATTGGCCCTAAGAAGAACATTCTGGCCCCCGTTAGACATTTATGGTCCTAGATGGACAAAATCCGGCCCTCATTGGCCAAAGTGGCCCTATCTGGCCTTAGTGGCCCTTAGAACAACTTAGAATATTTTGTCCACACATTGGCCAAAAGGAAATTGTCACTCCTACTTTGTAGAGATATGGCAACGGTATTGTAGTATATCTCAGACCGAAGTCCCGTCACAACGCCTAGGGTAAAAGAGGGTCAATATGTAGGACACATGTCCTGCAGAGCGAAGTCAAACTTAGGCAGTGTCCTAAGGTACTTTTGACTTTTTGATGCTTATTTCTGTGTGCTTAGGACTATCTCAGGAGTATGCTTTTATTGTAGATAAGTAGTCTCTGGTCCAAAGTATAGCACACTGGTGTAGCTACAGACTCACTTTGCTATAGAGGTGAGATAAAATACTTAGGAGATGACTTTGCAATCACCTCGTCTTTGGCCTTTTGGTCTTCAATGGCCTAACCCTATGTCCATTGCTATGGCCTTATTTGTCATTCCATCTGTGTATTATAGTCGATTGTTCCTATATGTTAGTGTAGTTTGACGTTAGATTTTGGCTAACCTAGGTTATTGGATGACGAGAGCCTAACCCTTGCCGTCTGAAGCTAAACCCTGTGATGACTAAAAGTTGTCACAATCTTAGAGAAGAAGCCAGGCAAGTCCCCTACCTCTAGGAGAGAGCATTCAGGCCTCATTCTGGTATAAAAGTGTGAGTTTTTTTACTAGACATATGAGCTTTATGTGTCCTCTAGAGACCCTAGAGACACTAATTCATGCAAAGTCTCGCTTACATCGGGCTACCGGTTACCGAGATATCACTTGTCAAAGGTGAAAAGCTTTATAGGGAAAACTTATTTGGCATTTTTGGGTCATGTCCAATTTCTTTGTCCGACTTTGAACCTCAATATCTCACATAATATGAAAGGTATTTTTTAATGTGAGGCATCGTTGGAAAGCCATTTTACTTCACTCTAATATGCTGTAAATTGCGTATTGATACCTTCCCCAGCAGTTAAGATATTACCTGTTAAGCAACCATGGGGTCATTTCTGGATGATTTTGTGTAAAAATGGGGGTACCCGAGAACAATCGCTTGTAACTTCGTACACATGGCATAAGTTCACAAACAAAGTACATATTCGTAGAGTGTAGATCTTGATCTTCAACTCCATCTAGTTGCGCAGGGTCGTAACTGAGATATAAGACCTCAAAATCCTCCCCGAACATGTTCAATTTTTGGGTCAAAAAAGGCCATAGCAAAGATATATAAGGAATGAACAAAGTCCATAGCCTCGAAAACTGGAGCAGGGTTCCCGGATCTTTTTCGAGGGTTTGGACGGCCTGGGATAGGGCTTTAATACCTGCAAATATCTCCTCGCTACTCTATCAATTTAGTCTGATATTTGCCATACATGGCTTTTTGGGCACCCAAGCAAATCCTATGTCTCTCCGAGGTCCTGCAGAATTAGTCAACGGTTTTAATGAATGTTATTGCAGAGATGCAGGCCTACAATATCCATCAAATCGCGAGATGATTGTTCAGCTTCTACAGGATATAGCCCTGGGTGGATATAAGCATCTCTATATGCCTGTTACATGACTCTGCGGTGGGTGGGGTAAAGTTTTTCTGCGCGAAAAAAAAGTCATGAACACTCTTAACAGATCCTGCAAGTTTCAAGCAAATATCTTATACTACTGATTTCTTAGAATTTTTTAAACTTTTCACATATGCGCATACATGGATATATGTACATGACTTCTATAACCCATATCTTAGTAGGGAGTCAATATTTTCTTTCTTTCTTAATATCTATGGAAACTTCAGACCAATGTCTACGTGCAGCATCTTTTAGAATAATCCTCCTTAGCCTGCAAAATTTTCTATAACGTTTTGAAGATGAAGCTCTCCTTAGTCCATAGGTGTCTTTCAACTGCAGCTGCAGCTATACTTCCACTGGGTATTTCTGGTTTGTTGTTACAGTTGTAAAGTGTATGGGCAGATGTGCTTACATAAAAAGAATCATGTCGCTAGCTCAAGTTAACTAGGAGATATTAAATCCTCATGGGTATCTATATTTGCAGTTACACATGAAAAATGCAGTTGCAGATATAGATCTGTAGGCCGATAATTTGGCATGACGGGCCATCTGAGGCCATTTTTGGGCAAAAATAGGCATCCCCCAGATTTCGGTGAACTTAGAATTTTTTGCCCAAAATGGGCCAACACAGCGTAAGGTACCCATTTACAGACCCTCGATGTGTGATCGTGTGACGGGCTAACAGTGCATATCTTTCACAGTTGTGTAGTCCGGTATCCAGAGAATAGAACTAGGTCAAACATGTTAATCTATAAAGAAGGAATTGTTTGATATATCACTTTGAAGTTGCTTGACCACGCTATTTCGGTTGGCCAAATTAGACCATGGCCCTCCGTGTACAAAAAAACCCTACTGGCTTTCCGGGTACAGAAAAACCCATAATCTGGCCTTCTGTGGAATTTTGTGTCATAACCTGATCATTTGGATATTGCCAACTAAAGTTTTCAACGCTTAACCTTGTGTTTTTTGGACTATCTCAGGAGCACGCTTTCAGTGTAGGTAAGTAATCTGTGGTCCAAAGTATAGCATACATGTACAGAAAGAATCTCACTTTGCTATAAAGGTAAGATATGATACACAAAACTTGTGCTTTGTCACCGATTCCTTCCTGCCATCGAGGGCCATTTCTGACCAGAAAGGGCCACAATATAGATTATGGATATTTGTCATTAACTAAGCCCAAGTTTTTCATCAGTAAACATTGCACTGCTATCACTATCCCATGGTATAGCTATTGCCATAGTTAAGGAATCTGGTGTCCAAAGTTTAATATACATCATAGTTAGAGTCTTGGTTGAATATAAAGGTTGTATAATGTAAGCTAGAAGATGCCATATCTCTCTGTTTTGGTCTGCGGGCCACTCTGGCCCTCGTTGGACATTTTTGGCCAGAAAGGGCCATTTCTGGCCAAAAAGGGCCACAGTATAGATGATGAATATTTGTCCAAAACTAAGCCCAAGTTTTTCAACGGTTAACTTTGTATTGTTATCACTATCCAATGACATAGCTATTGTCATAGTTAAGGAGTCCGGTGTCCAAAGTTTAGCATACAGCATAGTTAGAGTCTTGCTTAGCTATACAGGTCGTATAGAGCAAAGTACAACATGCCATATCTTTCTGTTTTGGTCTGAGGGCCACTGTGGCCCTCGTTGGACATGTTTGGCCCTTTCTGGCCAGACATCTGGCCCTCTATGGCCAAAGAGGCCCTATATGGCCTTAGTGGCCCTCAGACGAACTTAGAAACTTTTGTCCACACATTGTCCAAAAGGAAATTGTCACTACTACCTTGTAGAGATATGGCAACGGTATTGCAGTATCTCTGAGACTAAAGTCCCCTCGGTACGCCTAGGGTCAAAGAGTGCCCCAAGGTAGGACACATGTCCTGCAGAGAGAAGTCAAACTTTGGTAGTGTCATAGAGATATTTTGACTTTTTGACGCTTAATTCTGCGTTCTTGGGACTATCTCAGGAGTATGCTTTTATTGGAGATAATTAGTCTGTGGTCCAAAGTATAGCATATAAGTATAGCTGCAGCCTTACTTTGCTATAGAGGTTATAAAAGTTACACCAAACATGACTTTGGTCACTGATTCCTTTTGGCCATCGAGGGCCATTTCGGGCCATAAAGGGCCACAATATGCATTATGGATGTTGGTCCTCAACTAAGCCCAAGTTTTTCAACGGTTAACTTTGCGTTGTTGGGACTATCCCATGATATAGCTTTTGTCATAGTTGAGGAGTCTGGTGTCCAACGTTTAGCATACAAGTATAGCTACAGCCTAACTTTGCTATAGAGGTTATAAAAGTTACACCAAATATGGCTTTGGTCATCGATTCCTTTTGGCCATCGAGGGCCATTTCGGGCCATTAAGGGCCACAATATGCATAATGGATATTTGTCCTCAACTAAGCCCAAGTTTTTCAACGGTTAACTTTTCATTGTTGGGACTATCCCATGATATAGCTATTGTCATAGTTAAGGAGTCTGGTGTCCAAATCATAGCATACAAGTATAGCTACAGCCTTGCTGTGCTATACAGGTCGTATAGGGCAAGGTAGAACATGCCATATCTCTCTGTTTTGATCTGAGGGCCACTCTGGCCCTCGTTGGACATGTTTGGCCCTTAGTGGCCAGAAGTCTGGCCCTCTATGGCCAAAATGGCCCTGTATGGCTTTAGTGGCCCTTAAAAGAACTTAGAAAATTTTGTCCACACATTGCCAAAAATGGAAATTGTCATTTCTATTGCTATGTAGAGATATTGCAAAGAAATTGCAGTATATCTCAGACAGATGATCCCTCAGTACGCCTAGGGTAAAAGAGTGTCCCCCAGAAGGACACATGTCCTGCAGAGAGAGGTCAAACTTAGGCCCTTTATAAAGATATGCCAACTTTGTCGTTGTTTTACCAACTACTCAGAAGTGATATAGCCACAGGACTGTGACATATTGTAGACCTGGATCCAATCAGTAGGTTGGTGGTCGAGAACAGTTCCCAACTACGACAGCTGTCTTGTACAGGGAGTACAATTCGGGGTTCTTGCAAAATACCTCTAAAAGTAAACCGACTTTGAGGTCATTTTGCCAACTACTCAGAAGTGATATAGCAACAGTACTGCAATATATTCTTGTCCTGGACCCAGACAGTAGGACCGTGGTCGAGGAAAGTTCCCAGCTAGAACAGCTGTCCTGTACAGGGGGAACAACTTCCGGTTTCTGGCAATATACCATAAAGGTATACAAACTTTGTCGTTGTTTTGCCAACTACTCAGAAGTGATATTGCAACACGATACATACATACATACATATTGTTTGTCTCCCCATTGGCCTACCATAATAAAATAAAGTTAAACTTCGCCTTGCACTTTGTTTAACTTTACTTATTATGTTAGTTCACCCTCCGGCCACGCTGAGGCTGGGAGACTTGCGGAGGGACCCTGACCCACCGTGTGCCATGATTTCTGTTCATATACATGAGTAATCCTTATTACTCAAATAATTGGTGGGTCAGGGGAGGCAGTGCTGTGATCAGAGAGGCGATGAAAGCCCGTTTCCATCTAACTAACGATAAAAACGGGACGGAACATTAAACGGTTTGCGACGTAACATGGAAGGGTGAAAGAGGGAACAGGAGACTAATGCACATAACTCACACTCAAAACTATATACAGTGTAGGCGTCTCTTTCTCACGGGACAATTCATCCACACTCACTTTCACTCTGAAGTATGTACAAAAACAGCGCCACAGTCGCACTCTACATTCACGCTACTATCTCACAAAACTCACTCTAAATACTATATACAGTGTAGGCGTCTCTTTCTCACGAGAGAATTCATCCACACTCACTTTCACTCTGAAGTATGTACAAAAACGGCGCCACAGTCGCACTCTACATTCACGCTACTATCTCACATAACTCACACTCAAAACTATATACAGTGTAGGCGTCTCTTTCTCACGGGAGAATTCATCCACACTCACTTTCACTCTTAAGTATGTACAAAAACGGCGCCACAGTCGCACTCTACATTCACGCTTCTATCTCACATAACTCACACTCAAAACTATATACAGTGTAGGCGTCTCTTTCTCACGGGCGAATTCATCCACACTCACTTTCACTCTGCAGTATGTACAAAAACGTCACCACAGGCGCACTCTACATTCACGCTACTATCCCGCATAACTCACACTCAAAACTATATACAGTGTAGGCGTCTCTTTCTCACGGGAGAATTCATCCACACTCACTTTCACTCTGAACTATGTACAAAAAAGGCGCCACAGTCGCACTCTACATTCACGCTTCTATCTCACATAACTCACACTCAAAACTATATACAGTGTAGGCGTCTCTTTCTCACGGGAGAATTCATCCACACTCACTTTCACTCTGCAGTATGTACAAAAAACGGCGTCACAGTCACACTCTACATTCACGCTACTTAAAGGAACATTACAAGTTTGAAAATATTAGAGGGTCACTGATGAGGCCTAATTGGCCTTGCATCCAAAGGATAACCCTTTCTAGAACATATTGAGAGAGCATTGACGGGTGAGCGAGGGAACAGCACTGCCTCTGCCTATGTACATGGCACACTAGCACATTCGATTTTTGTCTTTTTAAGTCTTTTTACAGGATGAGAGACCGCGGGCCTTTCGTTCCTGAGAGGCTATAGTCCAGAGTTTGTCCCTCACCTGAAGTTCAGTCAGGTGAGGGTACTCCCTCCGGACAGCCTCCATGTGCGGTCTTATAACATCCCGAGTTAATTTTTTGCCTGTTTGAATAGACATCTCAATGTCATCGTGAAAAATGTGTCTTAGATAGTGCTCGATGTCATGGGTGAATCTAGCCCTTTTACCTTTCAGTGACTGAGATGGCGTCCTTTTCCCAGGCGCACCAGAGGCAGGAGACGCCTCAGGTGTGACTGGCAAAAGGCTGGATCTCGGTAAAGCCCTTTTACCTTTCAGTGACTGAGATGGCGTCCTTTTCCCAGGCGCACCAGAGGCAGGAGACGCCTCAGGTGTGACTGGCAAAAGGCTAGATCTCGGTAAGGCTCTGATCTCTTGAATGGCGTCCGTGGAAACCTCTGACACGGGAGAGGACGGTCTACTCGACACAGGAACCTCCGACACAGGAGCCTCTGCGGTGGGACTAATGGACGGGGGTCGTCTGCTGAACTGACAGGGCGACTCTGTCAGCTCAACAGACGACCCAAAGAGTACACCAATTCTAGCTATCGCCAAAATAGTGACTAGAAAACCCAGGTCTCTATCGCCTCTCTGTGGAACATGGCCTTCAGACATGACTGATTGAATAATTTGGATGCCAAACTTAAACTGGAGTTCCTGCTCTAAAGCCTCCGCGACCCTAAAATGCGAAGTGGTTTGAGCCATTAGGGTGAGAGTGGACTGATAAATCCAATTCTGGGCCTCGGTCAAGATCCCTTCCCAGTCCAGTGTCTGCAAAGCCTCGCCGAGGGCGCTATACACCATCCCAGCAGTCCTGGGCATAGCAGAAAATCTGACGCGGGGTTCATGATCATTCTGCTCATGAACCCAGCGTCGGAATCTCTCTTCCAGTGGATCGTCATTTGACTCTGTTTCTGCCCTATCTTGTCTTTCTGTCTCAGCCCGTTCTGCCTCGGAGGCACCCACCATGTCCGTTATCATCTTGTCAAATAACTTTTCCACATTTTCTGAAGCCCCAGAGGCAGGACGGGCGGAGGCAGGAACCTCCGCTTCACCAGAGACAACATTGTCTATAATGCTATTCAATAATGCATTTATAATAGCATCCCTCTCACCTGGGGTCTGCAGGTAGTCGCGTGCGTAAATTTTTTTTTGACTTTCTCGCTCGCGACTTTCGTCAACCGCTCGGGACATGTGGTGCACCGCTTGCGAGCTCAGATGCCGCCGGGCCTGCAACCGGTAAAACCTGTCGGCAGCATCAACGCTGTGGCACAGCTGAGCTGCCACAAGCGATGCACTCGACGGGTCCTTGTCTCGGGCTGAACTGGTCAGCATTTTTCTAGTCGATGTGATGGAAAATCTCTGGGGGAACATCTCCTGTACCCCACTATGTTTATATGATCTTTTAACCATTTGGTTAACCTCACTGGAGGCGCCAATATTTTCACCACTTATAGTGGTGAACGCTGGTGTATGGTCAAGTCTCGGAAACATAACTAGGGACAACTTTACAAACTTAATAAGTTCCTGGTAGTGTTTGAGAGGAAGACTGATTATGGCCGCCCCATGCGTAGTGCTTGTTTTGTGCTCCGCGACGGCCATAGTCACGTACGTAGTGTTTTCAGCCCCCTCCCCTTCAACTTCTTGTACGGTGGCTAGTTTAATCTGGCTAATGGTTAAGAGCCGTAACACCTTTGGTCTATGACCATTATAAAATGTTATACACGTCAGAAGATAGTCCCGAAAGGCTAAGAAGTGTACAGGGTCTGGCTCCTGAGCACTTCTTAGCCTTTCTTGAATATCTTGGATATACGTGCTAGAAAAGTACGCGTTTCGCGCAGCGGCGGGTAGACGTTCACAGTCAGCTTGTACTGCACCAGTTACATGTTGCTGTTTCTTTTTTTTCTCAAATGATCTGCGCATATTTGACAGTAAAGCTTGGATACGAGACTGGGTGGTGCTGCGAATGTACTCCTTATATAAAAGGAACTCAGAATATTTGAGAAGGGCCCGTATGTAGAACAATACCGTTGAGGGCTTATGTATTGTGGCAAGTTTTGCAATAAATGTTTCAATATTTCTTAAGTTGAAGCTGGCTACGCTTCCGGAGGCGATCATTTCACAAAAGCATTGCACTTGATTGGTGGTTTGTATTGCAAATGCTTCGGCAAAACCACCCCCTATATCTAAGCGTAGCCAGCTAGAAAAATCCTTAACTATATAATAAAGTCTCTTCTTATCCGCACCTGCCGTGTCTGATGGCATTCGTGTGTTCCGCGGCTTTGGTGCCTCTGTCACGAGATGTTCTATCGACCGACTGCTTACCACAACAGACTGCGGTTCCCTCTCCGTGACCGGCGGTTTTATGCTCTCTTGAGAGGTCCTGGGAGAGGAAACCGCACCCTTTTGGGGCTTATGCAATACCTTTACTTTCAAGGGCTCGAATGGAACTGCACGTTTAAGATATTCTCTAATCTCGTCCTCTTCAAGCTGGTGAATAGCCCTATTTCTTAGGTGCTGAGGGAGCCTGCAAGTTATACTTGCGCACCCCTCAATAGGACAAATGCGTCTCTGACGCCCAGCTTTGCTTTTGGCAGACAGGTCGGCCTTCGCCAGAACCAAGGCCTGCTTGGGGTCAATGCCGTGGCGTTTGCCCCTATAATGCCGGTCTATGCGTGAGTATTTCTTACGGCAGCCAAACATACACCTGTGCAGTTTGGATGCCTGAGTGACACGACTCTTCTGTAACAGTACAGGAATTGCACTGTCCTCTGATGGTGCAGGGCTTTCTGCAACATCAGAGGACGGTACATATTTTGCACCGTCCTCTGATGGTGCAGGGCTTTCTGCAACATCAGAGGAAGGCCTACATGTACTTTCTTTTCCTCTAAAATAAAGGGATGGCGACCTACTTAAAGAACGACTTCTCCTTCTATGAGAAGGAGAAGCCGTCCTTTTCCTCTTTCGCCCCCTTACTTGATCTGGGATTTCTTCTGAGGAAGACGACTTCTCTTCCTGAGAAGAGGTGTCCTCTTCCTCCTCGTGTAACACCTCCATAGCCTCTTCCTCCTCTTCGCTCGCGGTTGGGATCGGAAGGTTCACCTTCCGCGGCATAACTACTGGTGAAGCGGAGGATATAAAAATGTAAGTATACTGGCCTGACAATGAATTTAATCCGATTATTCACGTCTTTACTCGTCGGCGACTACCTGCAGACTGATACATTTACCAATAACACTTCCTTATATACCACCCTTTTTCACACCTGTCAGCCAAACATACTTTTGCTGATATCTCCTTACTGGATAATATTTTATCGAGACATATATATATCAAATTAAAGCTTATGAAAAGGGCTTTAATTTGATATCGATATTGACATACTTTAAAACAATCAGTAAAGAAATATTGACATAAAAAGAAAAAAAAGACAACCTATCACATGATTTTTGATAATATTTTTTTACTCGTTTGTTTTTTATCGAGACATGTGTATATCAAATTAAAGCTTACGGAAAGGGCTTTAACTTGATATATATATTTACATAATTCTAAACAATCAGTAATGAAATATTGGCAAAAAAACATGTACGGGGTTAATGGTTGGCCTTTTCTGGCATTTTGCTCATGTCCAATTTCTTTGTCAAACTTTGAACTTCAATAGCTCAGGCAATTTGACAGATGATTTAAAATCTTAGGTATCGTTCGAAAGCCCTTTTATCGGACTCTTACAAGCTGCAAACTGTGTATTTTTATCTTTCCCAGCAACTAAGATATTTTTGGTTAAACAGCGATGGGGTCTTCTCTTGCTATTTTTGTCTTCGAATAGGGGTACCCAAGAATAATTGCTTGTAACTTCACACATAGAGCATAGTTCCTTAAACAAAGTACATATTCTTAAAGTCAAGATCCTGACCTACAACTCCATATAGATCAGTTAAATCGACTTTGAGATTTAAGACCTCAGAATAATTCTTGAAGGTCTTGACTGCTTTGGCCAAAAAAGGCCACCATAGGAAAATAAAAGGGCTATAGCCTCGAAAACTAGGCCGGGGTTCTAGGATAAATTTAGAGGGTTTGAACGGCCTGGAATCGTGCCTCAATACCTCAAAATATCTGTTCACTGCATTGCCTATTTAGTCTGATTTTGGCCAAAAAAGGTTTTTTTGGTACCCTTGCAAAACCTTTGTCTCACCGAGGTCCTGCAGGAGTACCCAACTATTTCGATATACATATCATTATACAGAAATAGACCTACAAGATACATGAAAAATCAAGACGTTTCTTCAATTTCTGTACGATATAACCATGGGTGGATATGGCCAATTTTTTATAAGACTCAGAGGTGGGTGGGGTAAAGTTCTATCACCGGGTTAAGTACCCACCAATATGCTTAACAACTCCTGCAACTTTCAACCTCATATCTTCAACAGCTGATTTTTGAGATTTTTTTTAATATTATTCTCATTGATATATTGATATCACTGTTATCTCTATATCTCAGCAGGGTGTCAATATTTTCTTCATTTCTTTGGGCTATAAAAACTTCAGATCAATGTCTACTTGCAGCATACTCCAGATTAATCCTCCTTTGCATGTACGATTTTCTATGAATTTTTTGAAAATGAAGCGTTTATTAAGGTTAGCGTATTTTCCACTTTTGAGGCCCCAATGTATGCCCAGTTGGAGAGATAATCCAGTTTTTCTTTAATAAGTATACGCTCTGATATCCAAAGTATAGCACTAGCTTATATATGTCCCTAGATGTAGAAGAAATGCTTGGATATATCGCTTTGAAATGGCCTGGCCGGGCTATTTCGACATTCTTTTCTGGACAAATACTCCCTTACCCGTTTGTTTTTTTCCATGTAATTATGTATTAAAATAAAGAGTATTAAAAGAGCCTCAATTTGATATCTACATGTTTTGGAAAATAGTAAACCAGTACCGAGATATTAACTTTAGATCTTATATGTATATAAACTCCCGTAACCAATATCTTATTTATTCCAGCCGGGAACCAGACAGACTCTATGCATAATGCAACTAAGTATCCTAGCTACTGGTTCCCGGCTTCGCTTGGCGGAGGGGTTATATATAGATACTAACCCCGCCCTTATCCTAACCCAAGTGTACCTATACTTTTCTCGGAACTTTTTTCACCTACCGTCTTGTACTTCTACAAAATTCCTGGACTGGTTCCCTGTTCCACGTGGCGCCCATCACTATATTTAGAAGTTATTCCTTTGATCCTAAAACTCAAGAATCACCAATCTGTAAACCTACAAAAACATTCAGAGCAACAGAATAGGACATCCTTTCCAAGTTTTGCACTACTTTAACCAAACCCTCTTTAAAGGTACCATTCACATCCTTCTAGGAAAGAGGAGGAGTGTGATAGGAAGGTTATGGATATATCAATTGTCATAGAAGGGCCAATAAAAATCAACCAAGACCATATGACCATAACTAGAGGGTTCACTTATTATACACTCTAGGAAGCCCGGGATCGGTTTAAACTAGATCGTTTACGCAATCTCTAAGATTGTCATGCCGTTTTTCGCAAACCCTTCCAAAAACTAAAAAATCGACAAAAAACATCGAATTTGACCTCCATCATGCCCTATATGGATAAGATCAAAATGGACTACTCTATTATGATGAGCTGTCAAAGAATGCAGGCTTAACCCCCTCACTATATTTCATGCCTAGGGAAGGACCCAGACTTCTGAGATTTCAACCCCGAGAAGGTCCTATCCCTACTTTTATTAGCGTGCAATCTAACCATCCAAACATGAGAAACAGTATTTTCCGACCTATATTTTTCAAACACGGCATTACCGGCCTAATTCTCATATGCTAGGAGTGCCGCCCCCTTACGATCTCCCCCCCGAAATGTCCCTCCCGGATCTTTTTAACCCAAAGAGAAAATTTAAAATAAAAATTCTAAAAACCGGACTCCTGTCCGGTACTTTTTGGACGCACTTGTCCAAATAGCGCCCGTTTTGGCCAAAGAAGGACATATTTCTCATTTAGAGTCCATGTGGTCCTAAATGGCCAACATTTGTCCATACAGGGCCAAAAATATACCAATAAGACCACATGATCATAACCCTAACCCTAACCCTAACCCTAACCCTAACCCTAACCCTAACCCTTTCTAACCCTAACCCTAACCCTAACCCTAACCCTAACCCTAACCCTAACCCTAACCCTAACCCTAACCCTAACCCTAACCCTAACCCTAACCCTAACCCCTAACCCTAACCCTAACCCCTAACCCCTAACCCTAACCCTAACCCTAACCCTAACCCTAACCCCTAACCCCTAACCCTAACCCTAACCCTAACCCTAACCCTAACCCTAAACCCTAACCCTAACCCTAACCCTAACCCTAACCCCTAACCCCTAACCCTAACCCCTAACCCTAACCCTAACCCTAACCCTAACCCTAACCCTAACCCTAACCCTAACCCTCGCCAACCCTCAGCCAAATAATTACTCAATAATGTACACATCCGCCAATCGTCGTACCTCAATATACCCTTATACCCTAACCCTAACCCTAACCCTAACCCCTAACCCTAACCCTAACCCTTAACCCTAGGGTCAACCCTAAATGACCCTAAACATGACCCTCAGGGTCAACCCTAGGGTCAACCCTAAATGACCCTAAACATGACCTTGACCCTCAGGGTCAACCCTAGGGTCAACCCTAAATGACCCTAAACATGACCTTGACCCTTAGGGTCAACCCTAGGGTCAACCCTAAGGGTCAAGGTCAGGTTTAGGGTCATTTAGGGTCAACCCTAGGGTCAACCCTAAGGGTCAAGGTCAGGTTTAGGGTCAACCCTAGGGTCAACCCTCAGGGTGAGGGTCATCAAAATAACTTAGAATATTTACATGTTCAGTAAAAAATAGCCGTCATGCTAACTTAGAGCTCTTATAACTAGAAGAAGGGGCATGTGAGTCATAGTCTGAATTATATTAAATTTGTAGTCTGGACTCTGGCCTACAACATACTTCTTACAGACTTAAAATCGCATAGAAAATGAAGGAGTTATTAAACATCGAAGTTGGACAAGGACCATTAATCATCAAAATAACTTAGAAAATTCTATGTTCAGTAGATACTAAATACGACTAAATACTTTGTATCCGATACCATATTAGTACAACGAACAAGTCTGAAGAAAGATAAGATGGTATAAGTCTTCGACTAAACACTTGGTATCAGATAGCGCATTGGAACAGCGGCAAAGTCAGAAGAATGATAAGGTGATATAAGTCTGCGACTAAATGCATGGTATCAGATATACAGTGGTCAAGTCTGACATATAATATGTATGCGTTTCAAGACTTGGTATCAGATACCGGATTCATACGGTACCCAAGTCTGAAGAATAATTAGGTAGTATAAGTGAGCGGCTAAATATATGTAATCAGATACCGGCTTGGCAAAGCGACCAAGTCTGTAGAATAATAAGGCGATATAAGTCTGCGACTAAATACATGGTATCAGATACCGGCTTGCTCCAGTGCCTAAGTCTGAAGAATAATACGGTTATTAAAGTCTGCGACTAAATACATGGTATAAGATACCGGTTTGCTCCAGTGCCTAAGTCTGAAGAATAATACGGTGATTAAAGTCTGCGAAAAAAATACTTGGAATCAGATACAGGCTTGGTACAGCGGTCAAGTCTGACATATAATATGTTTGCGTTTCAACACTTGGTATCAGATACCGGTTTCATACAGCACCCAATTTTGAAGAAAAATTAAGTGGTATAAGTCTGCGGCTAAATACATGGCATCAGATACCGGTTTAGTACAGCGGCCAAGTCTGAAGAATAAACTGGTGATATAAGTCTGCAGCTAAATACATGGTAGCAGATACCGGCTTGGTACAGCGGCCAAGTCTCAAGAATAATATGTTGATTTAAGTCTGCGGCTAAGTACATAGTATCAGATACAGGCTTGGTACAGCGCCTTAGTCTGAAGAATAATAGAAGAGAGTTTCTCATACTAAATATTTATCCGCAGCTTTATTCCACCTTGTTAGTCTTCAGACTTGACCGCTGTACCAAGCTGGTATCTGAGGGTTGAGGGTTGGGTTGAGGGTTGGGTTGAGGATTGAGGGTTGGTTTGAGGGTTGGGTTGAGGGTTGGTTTGAGGGTTGAATGTTGGGTTAATGAGTGAGGATTGAGGGATAGGGTCATCAAAATAACTTAGAATATTTGCATGTTCAGTGAAAAATAGCCATCATGCTAACTTTGAGCTCTTATAACTAGAAGAAGGGGCATGTGAGTCATAGTCTGAATTATAAAATGTGTAGTCTGGACTCCGGCCTACAACATACTTTTTACAGACTTAAAATCGCATAGAAAATGAAGGAGTTATTAAACATCGAAATTTGACAAGGACCATTAATCAACAAAATAACTTAGAAAATTTTATGTTGAGTAGATAACAGCGATCATGCTAAATTAGAGCTCTTCCAACCAGAAAAAGAAGCACGTGAGTGGTACTCTGTATGAAAGAACTTGAAGTCCGGACTCTGGTCTACACATACATGTAAACATCACTTGGTACACCGAGGCGTTCTCGACCTATTACGCATTGAATATTGAACAAGGGCATCACATTGTCAAAATTACTTAGAAGATTTTCATGTCTGCATTGAAACAGTCATTACTCTACTTTTGAACTCTTTCTGCCAGGAGAACAGGTGCGTGAGTCGAAGTCTCTATACACGAATTTGTAGTCCGGACTACCATCTACACATACATGTCAACATCTCTTCCTTACGCCCAGGCATACTCGATCTATACAGGTTCAAAGTACGCTATGACGCGGAAAATATAAAATAAAAAAACAAGGGAGATTAATCATGTAAAAGCGTTGCCGGTTTAAAGAAGTTCCGGCAACCTAATAACAGACCCTAGCGTAGGCAAATATTATAATAATAATATAAGGAAAGGGTCAACCCTATCGCCAACCCTCAGCCAAATAATTACTCAATAATGTACACATCCGCCAATCGTCATACCTCAATATACCCTTATACCCTAACCCTAACCCTAACCCTAACCCTAACCCTAAACCCTAACCCTAACCCTAACCCTAACCCCTAACCCTAACCCTAACCCTAACCCTAACCCTAACTAAATACATGGTATCAGATACTAGCTTGGTACACCGGCTAAGTCTGAAGAATAATAAGGTGATATAAGTCTTCGGCTAAATACATAGTATCAGATGCCGGCATGGTAGAGCGGCTAAGTCTAAAGAATAAAAGGTGATATAAGTCTGCGACTAAATACATGGTATCAGATACTGGCTTGGTACACCGGCTAAGTCTGAAGAATAATAAGGTGATATAAGTCTTCGGCTAAATACATAGTATCAGATGCTGGCTTGGTAGAGCGGCTAAGTCTGAAGAATAATAAGGTGATATAAGTCTGCTATTAAATACATGGTATCAGTTACCAGGCTTGATACACTGGCTAAGTCTGAAGAATAATAAGGTGATATAAGTCTGTGACTAAATACATGGTATCAGGTACCAGCTTGATACACCGGCTAAGTCTGAAGAACAATAAGGTGATATAAGTCTGCGACTAAATACATGGTATCAGATACCGGCTTGGTACAGCTGCTAAGTCTGAAGAATAATAAGATGATATAAGTATGCGACTAAATACATGGTATCAGATACCAGCTTGGTACACCGGCTAAGTCTGAAGAATAAGAAGGTGATATAAGTCTGCGACTAAATACATGGTATCAGATATCGGCTTGGTACACCGGCTAAGTCTGAAGAATAATAAGGTGATATAAGTCTGTGACTAAATACATGGTATCAGAAACCGGCTTGGTACAGCGGCTATTTCTGAAGAATAAGAAGGTGATATAAGTCTGCGACTAAATACATGGTATCAGATACTGGCTTGGTACACCGGCTAAGTCTGAAGAATAATAAGTGATATAAGTCTGCGACTAAATACTTGGTATCAGATATGGGCTTGGTACACCGGCTAAGTCTGAAGAATAATAAGGTGATATAAGTCTGCGACTGAATACATGGTATCAGATACTGGCTCGGTACAGCGGGTAAGTCTGAAGAATAATAAGGTGATATAAGTCTGCGACTAAATACTTGGTATCAGATAGGGGCTTGGTACACCGGATAAGTCTGAAGAAAAATAAGGTGATATAAGTCTGCGACTATATAAATGGTATCAGATACCGGCTTGGTACACCGGCTAAGTCTGAAGAATAATTAGGCGATATAAGTCTGCGGCTAAATACATGGTATCAGGTAAGTCTGAAGAATAATAAGGTGATATAAGTCTGCGACTAAATACTTGGTATCAGATATGGGCTTGGTACACCGGCTAAGTCTGAAGAATAATAAGGTGATATAAGTCTGCGATTAAATACATGGTATCAGATACGGGCTTGGTACACCGGCTAAGTCTGAAGAATAATAAGGGGATATAAGTCTGCAACTGAATACATGGTATCAGATACCGTCTTGGTACAGCGGCTAAGTCTGTAGAATAATAAGGCGATATAAGTCTGTGACTGAATATATGGTAACAGATACTGGCTTGGTACACCGGCTAAGTCTGAAGAATAATAAGTGATATAAGTCTGCGACTAAATACTTGGTATCAGATATGGGCTTGGTACACCGGCTAAGTCTGAAGAATAATAAGGTGATATAAGTCTGCGACTGAATACATGGTATCAGATACTGGCTCGGTACAGCGGGTAAGTCTGAAGAATAATAAGGTGATATAAGTCTGCGACTAAATACTTGGTATCAGATAGGGGCTTGGTACACCGGATAAGTCTGAAGAAAAATAAGGTGATATAAGTCTGCGACTAAATACATGGTATCAGATACCGGCTTGGTACACTGGCTAAGTCTGAAGAATAATTAGGCGATTTAAGTCTGCGGCTAAATACATGGTATCAGATACCGGCTTGGTACACCGGCTGAGTCTGAAGAATAATAAAGCGATATAAGTCTGCGGCTACATATATGGTATCAGATACCGCTTGGTACACCGGCTAAATCTGAAGAATAATAAGTGTTATAAGTCTGCGACTAAATATATGGTATGCTAACTTTGAACTATTACAACCACAAGAAGGGCCACGTGAGTCATAGTCTGTATAAATGAACTTGTTGTCCGGATTCTGATCTACACATACATGTAAACATTTCTAACGTACGCCGAGGCATTCTCGATGTATGAATCATTGAATATTGAGCAAAGCCAATAAATTGAAAAAATCCCGGAAACAGCCAGTGTGCTTACTTTGAACTCTTGCAACCTTGAGAAGGGGTATCTCAGGCGTAGTCTGTATACATGAGCTCGTAGGCCCCATTCCGTTCTACACGTACATGTAAACATTTTGTCTGTACGCCGAGGCGTTGCCGAACTACATAGTTCCAAAGTATTGTAAATTGGAAAAAATAACTTAGCAAATTTTCAGGAAGTCGGAAACAGCCATTATGCTTACTTTGAAGTCTTACAACTTGGAGAAGGGTTACCTCAGGCGTAGTCTGTATACATGAGCATGTAGTCCGCATTCAGATCTACACGTACATGTTAACATTTTGTCTGTACGCCGAGGCGTTGCCGAACTACACGATTCCAAAGTAGGCTATGTCATGGAAAATTCAAACTTATTTCCAAACTTTGTTATTTCCCTTGTTGAATAGTCTCCCCTGAAAAAAGAAGTTCGGTAAAATGTACTAAAAATAGTAACAATATCCTACGCTAGGGTTGGTAAAAAGGCAACCCTAACCAAAGTACATACCAACCCTAAGCAAAATATACATCCGCCAGGGTTAGAGGTATAGGGGTACCCCCTAAACACCTAATACCTAACCCTAACCCTAACCCTAACCCTAACCCTAACCCTAACCCTAACCCTAACCCTAACCCTAACCCTTACCCTAACCCTAACCCTAACCCTAACCCTAACCCTAACCCTAACCCTAACCCTAACCCTAACCCTAACCCTAACCCTAACCCTAACCTTACCCTAACCCTAACCCTAACCCTAACCCTAACCCTAACCCTAACCCTAACCCTAACCCTAACCCTACCCCTACCCCTAACCCTAACCCTAACCCTAACCCTAACCCTAACCCTAACCCTAACCCTAACCCTAACCCTAACCCTAACCCTAACCCCTAACCCTAACCCTAACCCTAACCCTTACCCTCCTAACCCTAACCCTAACCCTAACCCTAACCCTAACCCTAACCCTAACCCTAACCCTAACCCTAACCCTAACCCTAACCCTAACCCTAACCCTAACCCTAACCCTAACCCTAACCTCTAACCCTAACCCTCCTAACCCTAACCCTAACCCTAACCCTAACCCTAACCCTAACCCTAACCCTAACCCTAACCCTAACCCTAACCCTAACCCTAACCTAACCCTAACCCTAACCCTAACCCTAACCCTAACCCTAACCCTAACCCTAACCCCTAACCCCTAACCCTAACCCTAACCCTAACCCTAACCCTAACCCTAACCCTAACCCTAACCCTAACCCTAACCCTAACCCTAACCCTAACCCTAATTATGATCTTTTAGGAACAGAACACCATTGTTACAGGGTTTAAGCATTTACTATGTTGGTTTTAGGGTGATTGGGCCCAAACTTTCACAGTTCATAGATGACCTTGACCTTTCACCATTTCAGGCGAAAAGGGGCCTTAATTATGACAAATCTGGGATTTTTGGACCAATTTCGAAAAATCCGAAAATGGACCCTTCTCGACTTATTTTTTAGGGTTTTAGATCGGTATTTTCACCTTTTCTGGCTAGCAAAATTTGTTTCCTAACCCTGTTAACAAATCCCTAAACCCTGGGGCGGCTACCCCTTAAGACATCACTTTTTGACTTTTTGTCCTCTTCTACCCATATCAAGCTAGACAACGTTTCAGCTGAACTCGAAACATGCAAACATATAGATCCCAAAGTTGGTAGGTTGTGAGTGTCTGATCAGATTAAAGTACTTGATAAAAGAATAAAAACGCACTAAAGCTTTTTCAGCTGAAGCTAATCTAACCTGAAAAAACTGACCTTGAACTTTGGACTTAATCATAACCGAAATGGTGTTCTGTTCCTGCTTGTCATAGCAAACCCTGCGTTTGATCAGCAATCCGGACTCTTTATCTTTGATGGATTTTCATGCAGATAAGCTGAAAATGTAGGAAGTTAATCAAATTTATATCCTATGTAAAAAAATGGTAAAATTTGTCACCATAAAATGCTAACCCTAGGGACGCAAAATTTACTTAGGGTTAGCTTAGGGTTATGGGTGTCAATATTTTTGTTCTAATAATTTCCTACAAACGTTTAAATTTCACAAACAAAGTTAATGTTCACGTTAAGGGATCATTAATCTCACGATAGATATAGGTGGCCAGGACCTGCTCGCAAGTTTAAATATTTTTTTTCGTGGTTGAAAATGGCCAAAAACTTAGGAACAGAACACCATTGGCATAACATATAGGGAAACTATAATCCAATTTTTTGGATTCCTAGTTTATGTTGAGAAAAGCTTTTATGCGTGATTCAATGACCATTGGTAATGTTTAAATTTTGACATAAAGATTTTTTAAAAAATGCCTCACATAAAATATTTTTCGCGATTTTTTCTATTTTTGGGTACCCCTAAACTACCTATGATAACTGTCTAACGCGACCGAATTATTTCAATTGCTTGCTATATACTTTGATACAAATGACTCAAAAATGTTGCCATGTATCAAAATTGATAAAAAACTAAAAATTAAAAATTTTAAAAAATTTTGAAAATTTTGAATTTTTGACAATTTTAAAAATATATTTTGGACTTGTATTTTTCCAATTTTTTAACAGGGTTAAGTCCTTTGACATATCCCCTATTCATGCCGAAAAGGACATAAGAATATCTTTAACCGCTGATTTTTGAGAATTTTTTTAAATCGGGACCTAAAACCTGCATGTAAAAAACGACCCCATTTTTAACATTTTTTTACATAGTATTCTGATGGCTCAGAAATAATATTTTGGTGTTGCTTGACTGTTTAGTGTTATGTGAGGCTGCAGTATACTCCGTTTGTCTCCCATCGGCCTGGTCATAAAATGGCGGCATGTCAAAATGAAGGTCCCTCCCTGATTTTGAAAATTAAAAAAAAATATTTTTGGTCAAAATTAAGAGCTGGGGCGAGTTTTGGGTAAGGTTTTTAACCTGAATAATCATTTTCTGAAGTTTCGTGAAGATATCTCACGATTTGGCGATTTTATGATATTTTGAAATTTTAGCACTTTTGAAAATGCAAAACATAGGCATGTCTTCGAACCATTGCCACGCCCATTAATTTTGATGTTTTTTAATATTTTTTTCTTTAAGTATGTAGAGGAAGAATAGTTCTAGAACGCAAGGTACGTCCGCAGGCCGAGCTCTCAAAATTATGAGATTTATTAACAAACAAATGCATGGTGTTCTGTTCCTAAAACCCAGGGAAATTTTGTCGTGACAAAGTACGGTGTTTAACTATATTTGATCATTTATTCCGACCGTTTGGGACTTTATATCTGTATGGTTTGATTATATATTAATAATTTGTACTATAAGGATGACAATACATAGAATTTAATCAGAAAAAAACTCAAGGTTGAGGGAGAAAATTTTGTCTACTTTTCGGGTCTAGACGTTCTTTTTGTGATTTTGAGCGAAAAATAACTAAGTCAGATTAAATTTTTTCGACTTTCGGATTATTGCCAAAGCCACATGCTGCCTTACTGAGGGATTGTTTTTATATTGTATTAACGTTAATACCCTGAAGTATTTAGAATTGTAATACGTCTGTCGTAGGTAAGCATATATACCCGAAAATTGTGCTATATATTCCAGGGCTTAGATGGTGTTCAGTTCCTAAAAACTTTTTTTGGAGACGACTTTAAGACCCTAGTATCAGACTAACACTCTCTTGCCAGAACAAATCTTTATATGGTTTAAAAGTTGATACCATGAAGTGCTTAGAATTCTAATATGCCTCTCGTAAGTATGCATTTTCTACCCCTAAATAATACTTATATTCCAGGGTTTAGATGGTGTTCTGTTCCTAAAAAAATCGTGACATGTGAGATGTTTGACTTCCAGTACTGGAAACAAATTTCATGCTACAAGGTATTTGCAGGCATTTTTATTAAGTCTAAGGCACATACTTTAAGGTCTTATAAGTATATTATCTATATCTGGAATCAAATAACAGATGGTGGGGGCAAAATATTGACCAAATCAGCAAAAAATAATTCTAAGTCCGAACATTTTGTTCCAGACTTAAAGACCATGTATCCTACTTATGCTACCTTATTAGAGAAATGTCATGCTATGGTTAAA
This sequence comes from Lucinisca nassula, assembly GCA_963580285.1. NCBI lineage: Eukaryota > Metazoa > Mollusca > Bivalvia > Lucinida > Lucinidae > Lucinisca > Lucinisca nassula. The sequence continues at coordinate 37,970 of CAUZLF010000213.1, read as the reverse complement.
AAGTTAATACCTTGAAGCATTCAATATCGTAATACGCCTGCCTATCTATCACAAAAAAGACATATATACTCTATCGTAATGTTATATATTACAGGGTTTAAATGGTGTTCTGTTCCTAAAAATGTATTTGGTGAGGACTTTTGGACCCTAGTATATGCCTAAAACTGCTTTACTGGAGAAATGTATTTCTATGGTTTAAAAGTTTATACTTTCAAGAATTAAGCATCGTAATACGCCTACCTAAAGTAAGCAAATCGATATGAAAAAAATGATATATATTCCAGGGTTTAGATGGTGTTCTGTTCCTAAAAAAACATGATATGTGAGATGTTCGACTTCAAGTAGTGGAATCAAATTTCATGCTAGAAGGTGTTTGCAGGCATTGTTATAAAGTCTAAGGCACATACTATAAGGTCTTATAAGTATATTATCTACATCTAAAATCAAATTACAGAAACATGGGGCGAAACATTGGCAAAAACAGCAAAATCAAAAATTCTAAGTCCGAATTTTTTTGTCCAGTCTTAAAAACCATGTATCACACTAATGCTACCTTACTAGAGAAATGTAATTATATGGTTTAAAAGTTAATACCTTGAAGCATTCACTATCGTAATACGCCTGCCTATCTATCATAAAAAAGACATATATACCCCATCATAATGTTATATATTACAGGGTTTAAATGGTGTTCTGTTCCTAAAAAATGTTTTTGGTGCCGACTTTAGGACATTAGTATTTGCCTAACACTACTTTACTGGAGAAATGTATTTCTATGGTTTAAATGTTTATACTGTCAAGAATTAAGCACCGTAATACGCCAACCTAAAGTAAGCATATCGATATGAAAAACATGATATATATTCCAGGGCTTAAATGGTGTTCTATTCCTAAAAAAAACATGATATGTGAGATGTTCGACTTCCAGTACTGGAGATACATGTTATGCTAGAAGGTGTTTGCAGGCATTGTTATAAAGTCTAAGGCACATACTTTAAGGTCTTATAAGTATATTACCTACATCTATAAACAAATTACAGATACTGGGGCAAAACATTGATAAAAACAGCAAAAACAAAAATTCTAAGTCCGCAATTTTTGGTCCAGACTTAAAGACCATGTATCACACTTATGCTACCTTGCTAGAGAAATGTCATTCTATGGTTTAAAAGTTAATACCTCGGAGCATTCATTATCGTATTACGCCTGCCTATCTATCACAAAAAAAGACATATATACCCTATCATAATGTTATATATTACAGGGTTTAAATGGTGTTCTGTTCCTAAACAAATGTTTTTGGTGACGACTTTAGGACCCTAGTATATGCCTAACACTGCTTTACTGGAGAAATGTATTTCTATGGTTTAAAAAGTTATACTTTCAAGAATTAAGCACCGTAATACCCCTACCTTAAGTAAGCATATCGATATGAAAAAAATGATATATATTCCAGGGCTTAGATGGTGTTCTGTTCCTAAAAAAAACACGATATGTGAGATGTTCGACTTCCAGTACTGGAAATAAATTTCATGCTAGAAGGTGTTTGCAGGCATTGTTATAAAGTTCAAGGCACATACTTTAAGGTCTAATAAGTATATTATTTACATCTAAAATCAAATTACAGATACTGGGGGCGAAACATTGACAAAACAGCAAAAACAAAAATTCTAAGTCCGATTTTTTTTGGTCCAGATTTAAAGACCCCGTATCACACTAATGCTACCTTACTAGAGAAATGTCATTCTATGGTTTAAAAGTTAATACCTTGAAGCATTCACTGTCGTAATACGTCTGCCTATCTATCACAAAAAATACATATATACCCCCACCATAATGTTATATATTACAGGGTTTAAATGGTGTTCTGTTCCTAAACAAATTGTTGGGTCCCTACTTTAAAACCCCATTATAAGACTAACGCTGCCTTACTAGTAAATTATCTGTATATGGTTTAAATATTAATACCTTGAAGCATTCAGTATTGTTATACGCCAGCCTATCTTTCAAAAAATAGGCCTATATACCAAAGCATAATTTTGTATTTGTTCCTAAAAGATGTGTTGGGTCCCTATTTCAAGACCAAAGTATACGACTAACGCTGCCTTACTAGTGAATTGTTTTTACATGGTTCAAAAGATCGTACCTTGAAGCATTCCGTATTGTAATATGTCAGCCGTTAGTAAGCTAACATACCCCCAAAAATGATATATATTACAGGGTTTAAATGGTGTTCTGTTCCTATAAAAAACATGATGTGTGAGGTGTTTGACTTCCAGTACTGGACTAAATATTCATGCGAAGAGGTATACGCAGACATACTAATAAAGCCCATGGTACATAGTTTAAGTATTTATAAATGTATTATCTACATCTAGAATCCATTCAGAGATACGACGCCGCTAAACCTGGCGACATTGACAAAAAAATTTAGCAACGAAAATTTCTAAGTCCGAACATTTTTTTTCCGCCTTTAAGGTCATCCATAGAACATTCGATACCATACTATAGAAATATCTTTATACAGTTTAAAAGTTAATACCTTGAAGCTTTCATTTTCGTAATACGCCTGTCTATCTATAAAAGAATAGACATATATACGTTGTATATTACAGGGTATAAATGGTGTTTTGTTCCTAAATCATTGCTTTGGTAAGGACTTCATGGCTCAGATAGCAGATTAAAGCTGCAGGTTTCCTACTAAAACTGCCTTACCAGAAAAATATATTTATATGACTTAAAAGTTTATACCTTGAGGTATTCAGAATTATCATATGACTGCCGTACGCACGCATATATATCCCAAAATATGTTATGTAATCCAGGGTATAAATGGTGTTCTGTTCCTAAAAAAAACATGATATTTTAGATATTTGTCTTCTAGCACTGGACGAAAAATGAATGCGAGGAGCCATGTGTAGGCAGTTTTGTAAAGTATCAGGTATCTAGAAAAAGATCATATAACTATATTATCTATATCGAATTTCATTGATACACACGACGCCGCTAAACCTGGCGACATTGACAAAAAATGCAGCAACGAAAATTTCTAAGTCCGAACATTTTTTTTCCGCCTTTAAGGTCATCCATAGAACATTCGATTGCATACTATAGAAATATCTTTATATAGTTTAAAAGTTAATACCTTGAAGCTTTCATTTTCGTAATACGCCTGCCTATCTATAAAAGAATAGACATATATACGTTGTATATTCCAGGGTATAAATGGTGTTCTGTTCCTAAATCATTGCTTTGGTTACGACTTCATTGCTCAGATAGCAGATTAAGGCTGCAGGTTTCCTACTAAGACTGCCTTACCAGAAAAATATATTTATATGGTGTAAAAGTTAATACCTTGAAGTACTCAGAAATATCATATGACTGCCGTATGCAAGCAAATATATCCCAAAATAAGTTATGTAATCCAGGGTATAAATGGTGTTCTGTTCCTAAAAAAAACCATGATATTTTAGATATTTGTCTTCTAGCACTGGTCTAAAAATGAATGCGAGGAGCCATATGTAGGCAGTTTTGTAAAGTATCAGGTATATAGAAAAAGATCATATAACTATATTATCTATATCGAATTTCATTGATACACACGACGCCGCGAAACCTGGCGACATTGACAAAAAATGCAGCAACGAAAATTTCTAAGTCCGAACATTTTTATTCCGCCTTTAAGGTCATCCATAGAACATTCGATGCCATACTATAGAAATATCTTTATATAGTTTAAAAGTTAATACCTTGAAGCTTTCATTTTCGTAATACGCCTGCCTATCTATAAAAGAATAGACATATATACGTTGTATATTCCAGGGTATAAATGGTGTTCTGTTCCTAAATCATTGCTTTGGTTACGACTTCATTGCTCAGATAGCAGATTAAGGCTGCAGGTTTCCTACTAAGACTGCCTTACCAGAAAAATACATCTATATGGTGTAAAAGTTAATACCTTGAAGTACTCAGAAATATCATATGACTGCCGTATGCAAGCATATATATCCCAAAATAAGTTATGTAATCCAGGGTATAAATGGTGTTCTGTTCCTAAAAAAAACATGATATTTGAGATATTTGTCTACTAATTCTGGACTGAACAAGCATGCGAGGAGCCAAGTGTAGGAAAGTTTGTAAAGTATAAGGCACATAGTATATGGCATATAAGTATATTATCTGTATCGAAATTCATTGATGCATACGATGGCGCTAAACCTGTCGACATTGACAAAAATGGTCGCAACGAAAATGTCTAAGTCCGAACATTTTTGTCACGACTTTAAGGCCCATCCATAAACTCATGCTGCCTTACAAAAGAAAAATTTCTATGCAGTTTCAAAGTTAATACCTTGATATATTCAATATAGTAATACGCTTGCTTTAAGTAAGCATATTTATGAGAAAATAGTGTTATAAAATCCAGGCTTTAGATGGTGTTCTGTTCCTAATTTTCAGTGATGTATGCGATGTTTAATGTCTCCTACATGTCTCAAATATCATGACGACAGGTGTACGAATGCTTGTCATTAATCTTTAATGTCCATATATTAAAGATATTCATGGATATATTTAATATCTAAAGTTCGTAGCTACTTACCGGGGCCCAAACATGGCAAAAAGTGCAAAATATTGGAAAAATGATTTTTTTCATTTTTGCGAATTTTGGCATCAGATAAGGTAAAAATAACTCATTAGCAAAGCCGAATGTCAAAAATGTAAAAATATTTGAAGAAATAAGACTCTCAAGAATTTTATCGCCACGAAAAAGGAAAATTGCAACACACATTTTTTCCTATATTCTGACCTCAACCGAAGTCGCAATTTTATTACATAGGCAGCTAGCAGGCCACCAATGAGAGGACCGAACACCAACCTATTTGTCTGCAAAACCAATTGCTCAAACTCTCATAAGAACAAAACTGACACCGAAAAAATAGTAAACCATATATTCCCATGGCATTTTTTGTCTATAACAAGATAATTTATAATTAAATACTTAAAAATTCAGAAATTACTGTTGGCGACTAAAATCCAAAATATTTTCCCTAAACCCTAAAAAATAATAAATTTATAACGAATTAAATTACTTCGGGTCCCAAAAATTGCCTCAGGAACATAACACCAAATTTATGATAAAATAGGAACAGAACAACAAAATTGTAGGAACAGAACACCATTTAGGAACAGAACACCAAGTTGACTCAGGAACCAAACACCATTTTTAGGAACAGAACACCATGATAACCCTAACCCTAACCCTAACCCTAACCCTAACCCTAACCCTTAACCCTAACCCTAACCCTAACCCTAACCCTAACCCTAACCCTAACCCTAACCCTAACCCTAACCCTAACCCTAACCCTAACCCCTAACCCTAACCCTAACCCTAACCCTAACCCTAACCCTAACCCTAACCCTAACCCTAACCCTAACCCTAACCCTTTCTAACCCTAACCCTAACCCTAACCCTAACCCTAACCCTAACCCTAACCCTAACCCTAACCCTAACCCTAACCCTAACCCTAACCCTAACCCTAACCCTAACCCTAACCCTAACCCTAACCCCTAACCCTAACCCTAACCCCTAACCCCTAACCCTAACCCTAACCCTAACCCTAACCCTAACCCCTAACCCCTAACCCTAACCCTAACCCTAACCCTAACCCTAACCCTAAACCCTAACCCTAACCCTAACCCTAACCCTAACCCCTAACCCCTAACCCTAACCCCTAACCCTAACCCTAACCCTAACCCTAACCCTAACCCTAACCCTAACCCTAACCCTCGCCAACCCTCAGCCAAATAATTACTCAATAATGTACACATCCGCCAATCGTCGTACCTCAATATACCCTTATACCCTAACCCTAACCCTAACCCTAACCCCTAACCCTAACCCTAACCCTTAACCCTAGGGTCAACCCTAAATGACCCTAAACATGACCCTCAGGGTCAACCCTAGGGTCAACCCTAAATGACCCTAAACATGACCTTGACCCTCAGGGTCAACCCTAGGGTCAACCCTAAATGACCCTAAACATGACCTTGACCCTTAGGGTCAACCCTAGGGTCAACCCTAAGGGTCAAGGTCAGGTTTAGGGTCATTTAGGGTCAACCCTAGGGTCAACCCTAAGGGTCAAGGTCAGGTTTAGGGTCAACCCTAGGGTCAACCCTCAGGGTGAGGGTCATCAAAATAACTTAGAATATTTACATGTTCAGTAAAAAATAGCCGTCATGCTAACTTAGAGCTCTTATAACTAGAAGAAGGGGCATGTGAGTCATAGTCTGAATTATATTAAATTTGTAGTCTGGACTCTGGCCTACAACATACTTCTTACAGACTTAAAATCGCATAGAAAATGAAGGAGTTATTAAACATCGAAGTTGGACAAGGACCATTAATCATCAAAATAACTTAGAAAATTCTATGTTCAGTAGATACTAAATACGACTAAATACTTTGTATCCGATACCATATTAGTACAACGAACAAGTCTGAAGAAAGATAAGATGGTATAAGTCTTCGACTAAACACTTGGTATCAGATAGCGCATTGGAACAGCGGCAAAGTCAGAAGAATGATAAGGTGATATAAGTCTGCGACTAAATGCATGGTATCAGATATACAGTGGTCAAGTCTGACATATAATATGTATGCGTTTCAAGACTTGGTATCAGATACCGGATTCATACGGTACCCAAGTCTGAAGAATAATTAGGTAGTATAAGTGAGCGGCTAAATATATGTAATCAGATACCGGCTTGGCAAAGCGACCAAGTCTGTAGAATAATAAGGCGATATAAGTCTGCGACTAAATACATGGTATCAGATACCGGCTTGCTCCAGTGCCTAAGTCTGAAGAATAATACGGTTATTAAAGTCTGCGACTAAATACATGGTATAAGATACCGGTTTGCTCCAGTGCCTAAGTCTGAAGAATAATACGGTGATTAAAGTCTGCGAAAAAAATACTTGGAATCAGATACAGGCTTGGTACAGCGGTCAAGTCTGACATATAATATGTTTGCGTTTCAACACTTGGTATCAGATACCGGTTTCATACAGCACCCAATTTTGAAGAAAAATTAAGTGGTATAAGTCTGCGGCTAAATACATGGCATCAGATACCGGTTTAGTACAGCGGCCAAGTCTGAAGAATAAACTGGTGATATAAGTCTGCAGCTAAATACATGGTAGCAGATACCGGCTTGGTACAGCGGCCAAGTCTCAAGAATAATATGTTGATTTAAGTCTGCGGCTAAGTACATAGTATCAGATACAGGCTTGGTACAGCGCCTTAGTCTGAAGAATAATAGAAGAGAGTTTCTCATACTAAATATTTATCCGCAGCTTTATTCCACCTTGTTAGTCTTCAGACTTGACCGCTGTACCAAGCTGGTATCTGAGGGTTGAGGGTTGGGTTGAGGGTTGGGTTGAGGATTGAGGGTTGGTTTGAGGGTTGGGTTGAGGGTTGGTTTGAGGGTTGAATGTTGGGTTAATGAGTGAGGATTGAGGGATAGGGTCATCAAAATAACTTAGAATATTTGCATGTTCAGTGAAAAATAGCCATCATGCTAACTTTGAGCTCTTATAACTAGAAGAAGGGGCATGTGAGTCATAGTCTGAATTATAAAATGTGTAGTCTGGACTCCGGCCTACAACATACTTTTTACAGACTTAAAATCGCATAGAAAATGAAGGAGTTATTAAACATCGAAATTTGACAAGGACCATTAATCAACAAAATAACTTAGAAAATTTTATGTTGAGTAGATAACAGCGATCATGCTAAATTAGAGCTCTTCCAACCAGAAAAAGAAGCACGTGAGTGGTACTCTGTATGAAAGAACTTGAAGTCCGGACTCTGGTCTACACATACATGTAAACATCACTTGGTACACCGAGGCGTTCTCGACCTATTACGCATTGAATATTGAACAAGGGCATCACATTGTCAAAATTACTTAGAAGATTTTCATGTCTGCATTGAAACAGTCATTACTCTACTTTTGAACTCTTTCTGCCAGGAGAACAGGTGCGTGAGTCGAAGTCTCTATACACGAATTTGTAGTCCGGACTACCATCTACACATACATGTCAACATCTCTTCCTTACGCCCAGGCATACTCGATCTATACAGGTTCAAAGTACGCTATGACGCGGAAAATATAAAATAAAAAAACAAGGGAGATTAATCATGTAAAAGCGTTGCCGGTTTAAAGAAGTTCCGGCAACCTAATAACAGACCCTAGCGTAGGCAAATATTATAATAATAATATAAGGAAAGGGTCAACCCTATCGCCAACCCTCAGCCAAATAATTACTCAATAATGTACACATCCGCCAATCGTCATACCTCAATATACCCTTATACCCTAACCCTAACCCTAACCCTAACCCTAACCCTAAACCCTAACCCTAACCCTAACCCTAACCCCTAACCCTAACCCTAACCCTAACCCTAACCCTAACTAAATACATGGTATCAGATACTAGCTTGGTACACCGGCTAAGTCTGAAGAATAATAAGGTGATATAAGTCTTCGGCTAAATACATAGTATCAGATGCCGGCATGGTAGAGCGGCTAAGTCTAAAGAATAAAAGGTGATATAAGTCTGCGACTAAATACATGGTATCAGATACTGGCTTGGTACACCGGCTAAGTCTGAAGAATAATAAGGTGATATAAGTCTTCGGCTAAATACATAGTATCAGATGCTGGCTTGGTAGAGCGGCTAAGTCTGAAGAATAATAAGGTGATATAAGTCTGCTATTAAATACATGGTATCAGTTACCAGGCTTGATACACTGGCTAAGTCTGAAGAATAATAAGGTGATATAAGTCTGTGACTAAATACATGGTATCAGGTACCAGCTTGATACACCGGCTAAGTCTGAAGAACAATAAGGTGATATAAGTCTGCGACTAAATACATGGTATCAGATACCGGCTTGGTACAGCTGCTAAGTCTGAAGAATAATAAGATGATATAAGTATGCGACTAAATACATGGTATCAGATACCAGCTTGGTACACCGGCTAAGTCTGAAGAATAAGAAGGTGATATAAGTCTGCGACTAAATACATGGTATCAGATATCGGCTTGGTACACCGGCTAAGTCTGAAGAATAATAAGGTGATATAAGTCTGTGACTAAATACATGGTATCAGAAACCGGCTTGGTACAGCGGCTATTTCTGAAGAATAAGAAGGTGATATAAGTCTGCGACTAAATACATGGTATCAGATACTGGCTTGGTACACCGGCTAAGTCTGAAGAATAATAAGTGATATAAGTCTGCGACTAAATACTTGGTATCAGATATGGGCTTGGTACACCGGCTAAGTCTGAAGAATAATAAGGTGATATAAGTCTGCGACTGAATACATGGTATCAGATACTGGCTCGGTACAGCGGGTAAGTCTGAAGAATAATAAGGTGATATAAGTCTGCGACTAAATACTTGGTATCAGATAGGGGCTTGGTACACCGGATAAGTCTGAAGAAAAATAAGGTGATATAAGTCTGCGACTATATAAATGGTATCAGATACCGGCTTGGTACACCGGCTAAGTCTGAAGAATAATTAGGCGATATAAGTCTGCGGCTAAATACATGGTATCAGGTAAGTCTGAAGAATAATAAGGTGATATAAGTCTGCGACTAAATACTTGGTATCAGATATGGGCTTGGTACACCGGCTAAGTCTGAAGAATAATAAGGTGATATAAGTCTGCGATTAAATACATGGTATCAGATACGGGCTTGGTACACCGGCTAAGTCTGAAGAATAATAAGGGGATATAAGTCTGCAACTGAATACATGGTATCAGATACCGTCTTGGTACAGCGGCTAAGTCTGTAGAATAATAAGGCGATATAAGTCTGTGACTGAATATATGGTAACAGATACTGGCTTGGTACACCGGCTAAGTCTGAAGAATAATAAGTGATATAAGTCTGCGACTAAATACTTGGTATCAGATATGGGCTTGGTACACCGGCTAAGTCTGAAGAATAATAAGGTGATATAAGTCTGCGACTGAATACATGGTATCAGATACTGGCTCGGTACAGCGGGTAAGTCTGAAGAATAATAAGGTGATATAAGTCTGCGACTAAATACTTGGTATCAGATAGGGGCTTGGTACACCGGATAAGTCTGAAGAAAAATAAGGTGATATAAGTCTGCGACTAAATACATGGTATCAGATACCGGCTTGGTACACTGGCTAAGTCTGAAGAATAATTAGGCGATTTAAGTCTGCGGCTAAATACATGGTATCAGATACCGGCTTGGTACACCGGCTGAGTCTGAAGAATAATAAAGCGATATAAGTCTGCGGCTACATATATGGTATCAGATACCGCTTGGTACACCGGCTAAATCTGAAGAATAATAAGTGTTATAAGTCTGCGACTAAATATATGGTATGCTAACTTTGAACTATTACAACCACAAGAAGGGCCACGTGAGTCATAGTCTGTATAAATGAACTTGTTGTCCGGATTCTGATCTACACATACATGTAAACATTTCTAACGTACGCCGAGGCATTCTCGATGTATGAATCATTGAATATTGAGCAAAGCCAATAAATTGAAAAAATCCCGGAAACAGCCAGTGTGCTTACTTTGAACTCTTGCAACCTTGAGAAGGGGTATCTCAGGCGTAGTCTGTATACATGAGCTCGTAGGCCCCATTCCGTTCTACACGTACATGTAAACATTTTGTCTGTACGCCGAGGCGTTGCCGAACTACATAGTTCCAAAGTATTGTAAATTGGAAAAAATAACTTAGCAAATTTTCAGGAAGTCGGAAACAGCCATTATGCTTACTTTGAAGTCTTACAACTTGGAGAAGGGTTACCTCAGGCGTAGTCTGTATACATGAGCATGTAGTCCGCATTCAGATCTACACGTACATGTTAACATTTTGTCTGTACGCCGAGGCGTTGCCGAACTACACGATTCCAAAGTAGGCTATGTCATGGAAAATTCAAACTTATTTCCAAACTTTGTTATTTCCCTTGTTGAATAGTCTCCCCTGAAAAAAGAAGTTCGGTAAAATGTACTAAAAATAGTAACAATATCCTACGCTAGGGTTGGTAAAAAGGCAACCCTAACCAAAGTACATACCAACCCTAAGCAAAATATACATCCGCCAGGGTTAGAGGTATAGGGGTACCCCCTAAACACCTAATACCTAACCCTAACCCTAACCCTAACCCTAACCCTAACCCTAACCCTAACCCTAACCCCTAACCCTAACCCTAACCCTAACCCTAACCCTAACCCTAACCCTAACCCTTAACCCTAACCCTAACCCTAACCCTAACCCTAACCCTAACCCTAACCCTAACCCTAACCCTAACCCTAACCCTAACCCTAACCTCTAACCCTAACCCTAACCCTAACCCTAACCCTAACCCTAACCCTAACCCTAATTATGATCTTTTAGGAACAGAACACCATTGTTACAGGGTTTAAGCATTTACTATGTTGGTTTTAGGGTGATTGGGCCCAAACTTTCACAGTTCATAGATGACCTTGACCTTTCACCATTTCAGGCGAAAAGGGGCCTTAATTATGACAAATCTGGGATTTTTGGACCAATTTCGAAAAATCCGAAAATGGACCCTTCTCGACTAATTTTTTAGGGTTTTAGATCGGTATTTTCACCTTTTCTGGCTAGCAAAATTTGTTTCCTAACCCTGTTAACAAATCCCTAAACCCTGGGGGGGCTACCCCTTAAGACATCACTTTTTGACTTTTTGTCCTCTTCTACCCATATCAAGCTAGACAACGTTTCAGCTGAACTCGAAACATGCAAACATATAGATCCCAAAGTTGGTAGGTTGTGAGTGTCTGATCAGATTAAAGTACTTGATAAAAGAATAAAAACGCACTAAAGCTTTTTCAGCTGAAGCTAATCTAACCTGAAAAAACTGACCTTGAACTTTGGACTTAATCATAACCGAAATGGTGTTCTGTTCCTGCTTGTCATAGCAAACCCTGCGTTTGATCAGCAATCCGGACTCTTTATCTTTGATGGATTTTCATGCAGATAAGCTGAAAATGTAGGAAGTTAATCAAATTTATATCCTATGTAAAAAAATGGTAAAATTTGTCACCATAAAATGCTAACCCTAGGGACGCAAAATTTACTTAGGGTTAGCTTAGGGTTATGGGTGTCAATATTTTTGTTCTAATAATTTCCTACAAACGTTTAAATTTCACAAACAAAGTTAATGTTCACGTTAAGGGATCATTAATCTCACGATAGATATAGGTGGCCAGGACCTGCTCGCAAGTTTAAATATTTTTTTTCGTGGTTGAAAATGGCCAAAATCTTAGGAACAGAACACCATTGGCATAACATATAGGGAAACTATAATCCAATTTTTTGGATTCCTAGTTTATGTTGAGAAAAGCTTTTATGCGTGATTCAATGACCATTGGTAATGTTTAAATTTTGACATAAAGATTTTTTAAAAAATGCCTCACATAAAATATTTTTCGCGATTTTTTCTATTTTTGGGTACCCCTAAACTACCTATGATAACTGTCTAACGCGACCGAATTATTTCAATTGCTTGCTATATACTTTGATACAAATGACTCAAAAATGTTGCCATGTATCAAAATTGATAAAAAACTAAAAATTAAAAATTTTAAAAAATTTTGAAAATTTTGAATTTTTGACAATTTTAAAAATATATTTTGGACTTGTATTTTTCCAATTTTTTAACAGGGTTAAGTCCTTTGACATATCCCCTATTCATGCCGAAAAGGACATAAGAATATCTTTAACCGCTGATTTTTGAGAATTTTTTTAAATCGGGACCTAAAACCTGCATGTAAAAAACGACCCCATTTTTAACATTTTTTTACATAGTATTCTGATGGCTCAGAAATAATATTTTGGTGTTGCTTGACTGTTTAGTGTTATGTGAGGCTGCAGTATACTCCGTTTGTCTCCCATCGGCCTGGTCATAAAATGGCGGCATGTCAAAATGAAGGTCCCTCCCTGATTTTGAAAATTAAAAAAAAATATTTTTGGTCAAAATTAAGAGCTGGGGCGAGTTTTGGGTAAGGTTTTGAACCTGAATAATCATTTTCTGAAGTTTCGTGAAGATATCTCACGATTTGGCGATTTTATGATATTTTGAAATTTTAGCACTTTTGAAAATGCAAAACATAGGCATGTCTTCGAACCATTGCCACGCCCATTAATTTTGATGTTTTTTAATATTTTTTTCTTTAAGTATGTAGAGGAAGAATAGTTCTAGAACGCAAGGTACGTCCGCAGGCCGAGCTCTCAAAATTATGAGATTTATTAACAAACAAATGCATGGTGTTCTGTTCCTAAAACCCAGGGAAATTTTGTCGTGACAAAGTACGGTGTTTAACTATATTTGATCATTTATTCCGACCGTTTGGGACTTTATATCTGTATGGTTTGATTATATATTAATAATTTGTACTATAAGGATGACAATACATAGAATTTAATCAGAAAAAAACTCAAGGTTGAGGGAGAAAATTTTGTCTACTTTTCGGGTCTAGACGTTCTTTTTGTGATTTTGAGCGAAAAATAACTAAGTCAGATTAAATTTTTTCGACTTTCGGATTATTGCCAAAGCCACATGCTGCCTTACTGAGGGATTGTTTTTATATTGTATTAACGTTAATACCCTGAAGTATTTAGAATTGTAATACGTCTGTCGTAGGTAAGCATATATACCCGAAAATTGTGCTATATATTCCAGGGCTTAGATGGTGTTCAGTTCCTAAAAACTTTTTTTGGAGACGACTTTAAGACCCTAGTATCAGACTAACACTCTCTTGCCAGAACAAATCTTTATATGGTTTAAAAGTTGATACCATGAAGTGCTTAGAATTCTAATATGCCTCTCGTAAGTATGCATTTTCTACCCTTAAATAATACTTATATTCCAGGGTTTAGATGGTGTTCTGTTCCTAAAAAAATCGTGACATGTGAGATGTTTGACTTCCAGTACTGGAAACAAATTTCATGCTACAAGGTATTTGCAGGCATTTTTATTAAGTCTAAGGCACATACTTTAAGGTCTTATAAGTATATTATCTATATCTGGAATCAAATAACAGATGGTGGGGGCAAAATATTGACCAAATCAGCAAAAAATAATTCTAAGTCCGAACATTTTGTTCCAGACTTAAAGACCATGTATCCTACTTATGCTACCTTATTAGAGAAATGTCATGCTATGGTTAAAAAGTTAATACCTTGAAGCATTCAATATCGTAATACGCCTGCCTATCTATCACAAAAAAGACATATATACTCTATCGTAATGTTATATATTACAGGGTTTAAATGGTGTTCTGTTCCTAAAAATGTATTTGGTGAGGACTTTTGGACCCTAGTATATGCCTAAAACTGCTTTACTGGAGAAATGTATTTCTATGGTTTAAAAGTTTATACTTTCAAGAATTAAGCATCGTAATACGCCTACCTAAAGTAAGCAAATCGATATGAAAAAAATGATATATATTCCAGGGTTTAGATGGTGTTCTGTTCCTAAAAAAACATGATATGTGAGATGTTCGACTTCAAGTAGTGGAATCAAATTTCATGCTAGAAGGTGTTTGCAGGCATTGTTATAAAGTCTAAGGCACATACTATAAGGTCTTATAAGTATATTATCTACATCTAAAATCAAATTACAGAAACATGGGGCGAAACATTGGCAAAAACAGCAAAATAAAAAATTCTAAGTCCGAATTTTTTTGTCCAGTCTTAAAAACCATGTATCACACTAATGCTACCTTCCTAGAGAAATGTAATTATATGGTTTAAAAGTTAATACCTTGAAGCATTCACTATCGTAATACGCCTGCCTATCTATCATAAAAAAGACATATATACCCCATCATAATGTTATATATTACAGGGTTTAAATGGTGTTCTGTTCCTAAAAAATGTTTTTGGTGCCGACTTTAGGACATTAGTATTTGCCTAACACTACTTTACTGGAGAAATGTATTTCTATGGTTTAAAAGTTTATACTGTCAAGAATTAAGCACCGTAATACGCCAACCTAAAGTAAGCATATCGATATGAAAAACATGATATATATTCCAGGGCTTAAATGGTGTTCTATTCCTAAAAAAAACATGATATGTGAGATGTTCGACTTCCAGTACTGGAGATACATGTTATGCTAGAAGGTGTTTGCAGGCATTGTTATAAAGTCTAAGGCACATACTTTAAGGTCTTATAAGTATATTACCTACATCTATAAACAAATTACAGATACTGGGGCAAAACATTGATAAAAACAGCAAAAACAAAAATTCTAAGTCCGCAATTTTTGGTCCAGACTTAAAGACCATGTATCACACTTATGCTACCTTGCTAGAGAAATGTCATTCTATGGTTTAAAAGTTAATACCTCGGAGCATTCATTATCGTATTACGCCTGCCTATCTATCACAAAAAAAGACATATATACCCTATCATAATGTTATATATTACAGGGTTTAAATGGTGTTCTGTTCCTAAACAAATGTTTTTGGTGACGACTTTAGGACCCTAGTATATGCCTAACACTGCTTTACTGGAGAAATGTATTTCTATGGTTTAAAAAGTTATACTTTCAAGAATTAAGCACCGTAATACCCCTACCTTAAGTAAGCATATCGATATGAAAAAAATGATATATATTCCAGGGCTTAGATGGTGTTCTGTTCCTAAAAAAAACACGATATGTGAGATGTTCGACTTCCAGTACTGGAAATAAATTTCATGCTAGAAGGTGTTTGCAGGCATTGTTATAAAGTTCAAGGCACATACTTTAAGGTCTAATAAGTATATTATTTACATCTAAAATCAAATTACAGATACTGGGGGCGAAACATTGACAAAACAGCAAAAACAAAAATTCTAAGTCCGATTTTTTTTGGTCCAGATTTAAAGACCCCGTATCACACTAATGCTACCTTACTAGAGAAATGTCATTCTATGGTTTAAAAGTTAATACCTTGAAGCATTCACTGTCGTAATACGTCTGCCTATCTATCACAAAAAATACATATATACCCCCACCATAATGTTATATATTACAGGGTTTAAATGGTGTTCTGTTCCTAAACAAATTGTTGGGTCCCTACTTTAAAACCCCATTATAAGACTAACGCTGCCTTACTAGTAAATTATCTGTATATGGTTTAAATATTAATACCTTGAAGCATTCAGTATTGTTATACGCCAGCCTATCTTTCAAAAAATAGGCCTATATACCAAAGCATAATTTTGTATTTGTTCCTAAAAGATGTGTTGGGTCCCTATTTCAAGACCAAAGTATACGACTAACGCTGCCTTACTAGTGAATTGTTTTTACATGGTTCAAAAGATCGTACCTTGAAGCATTCCGTATTGTAATATGTCAGCCGTTAGTAAGCTAACATACCCCCAAAAATGATATATATTACAGGGTTTAAATGGTGTTCTGTTCCTATAAAAAACATGATGTGTGAGGTGTTTGACTTCCAGTACTGGACTAAATATTCATGCGAAGAGGTATACGCAGACATACTAATAAAGCCCATGGTACATAGTTTAAGTATTTATAAATGTATTATCTACATCTAGAATCCATTCAGAGATACGACGCCGCTAAACCTGGCGACATTGACAAAAAAATTTAGCAACGAAAATTTCTAAGTCCGAACATTTTTTTTCCGCCTTTAAGGTCATCCATAGAACATTCGATACCATACTATAGAAATATCTTTATACAGTTTAAAAGTTAATACCTTGAAGCTTTCATTTTCGTAATACGCCTGTCTATCTATAAAAGAATAGACATATATACGTTGTATATTACAGGGTATAAATGGTGTTTTGTTCCTAAATCATTGCTTTGGTAAGGACTTCATGGCTCAGATAGCAGATTAAAGCTGCAGGTTTCCTACTAAAACTGCCTTACCAGAAAAATATATTTATATGACTTAAAAGTTTATACCTTGAGGTATTCAGAATTATCATATGACTGCCGTACGCACGCATATATATCCCAAAATATGTTATGTAATCCAGGGTATAAATGGTGTTCTGTTCCTAAAAAAAAACATGATATTTTAGATATTTGTCTTCTAGCACTGGACGAAAAATGAATGCGAGAAGCCATGTGTAGGCAGTTTTGTAAAGTATCAGGTATATAGAAAAAGATCATATAACTATATTATCTATATCGAATTTCATTGATACACACGACGCCGCTAAACCTGGCGACATTGACAAAAAATGCAGCAACGAAAATTTCTAAGTCCGAACATTTTTTTTCCGCCTTTAAGGTCATCCATAGAACATTCGATTGCATACTATAGAAATATCTTTATATAGTTTAAAAGTTAATACCTTGAAGCTTTCATTTTCGTAATACGCCTGCCTATCTATAAAAGAATAGACATATATACGTTGTATATTCCAGGGTATAAATGGTGTTCTGTTCCTAAATCATTGCTTTGGTTACGACTTCATTGCTCAGATAGCAGATTAAGGCTGCAGGTTTCCTACTAAGACTGCCTTACCAGAAAAATATATTTATATGGTGTAAAAGTTAATACCTTGAAGTACTCAGAAATATCATATGACTGCCGTATGCAAGCAAATATATCCCAAAATAAGTTATGTAATCCAGGGTATAAATGGTGTTCTGTTCCTAAAAAAAACCATGATATTTTAGATATTTGTCTTCTAGCACTGGTCTAAAAATGAATGCGAGGAGCCATATGTAGGCAGTTTTGTAAAGTATCAGGTATATAGAAAAAGATCATATAACTATATTATCTATATCGAATTTCATTGATACACACGACGCCGCGAAACCTGGCGACATTGACAAAAAATGCAGCAACGAAAATTTCTAAGTCCGAACATTTTTATTCCGCCTTTAAGGTCATCCATAGAACATTCGATGCCATACTATAGAAATATCTTTATATAGTTTAAAAGTTAATACCTTGAAGCTTTCATTTTCGTAATACGCCTGCCTATCTATAAAAGAATAGACATATATACGTTGTATATTCCAGGGTATAAATGGTGTTCTGTTCCTAAATCATTGCTTTGGTTACGACTTCATTGCTCAGATAGCAGATTAAGGCTGCAGGTTTCCTACTAAGACTGCCTTACCAGAAAAATACATCTATATGGTGTAAAAGTTAATACCTTGAAGTACTCAGAAATATCATATGACTGCCGTATGCAAGCATATATATCCCAAAATAAGTTATGTAATCCAGGGTATAAATGGTGTTCTGTTCCTAAAAAAAACATGATATTTGAGATATTTGTCTACTAATTCTGGACTGAACAAGCATGCGAGGAGCCAAGTGTAGGAAAGTTTGTAAAGTATAAGGCACATAGTATATGGCATATAAGTATATTATCTGTATCGAAATTCATTGATGCATACGATGGCGCTAAACCTGTCGACATTGACAAAAATGGTCGCAACGAAAATGTCTAAGTCCGAACATTTTTGTCACGACTTTAAGGCCCATCCATAAACTCATGCTGCCTTACAAAAGAAAAATTTCTATGCAGTTTCAAAGTTAATACCTTGATATATTCAATATAGTAATACGCTTGCTTTAAGTAAGCATATTTATGAGAAAATAGTGTTATAAAATCCAGGCTTTAGATGGTGTTCTGTTCCTAATTTTCAGTGATGTATGCGATGTTTAATGTCTCCTACATGTCTCAAATATCATGACGACAGGTGTACGAATGCTTGTCATTAATCTTTAATGTCCATATATTAAAGATATTCATGGATATATTTAATATCTAAAGTTCGTAGCTACTTACCGGGGCCCAAACATGGCAAAAAGTGCAAAATATTGGAAAAATGATTTTTTTCATTTTTGCGAATTTTGGCATCAGATAAGGTAAAAATAACTCATTAGCAAAGCCGAATGTCAAAAATGTAAAAATATTTGAAGAAATAAGACTCTCAAGAATTTTATCGCCACGAAAAAGGAAAATTGCAACACACATTTTTTCCTATATTCTGACCTCAACCGAAGTCGCAATTTTATTACATAGGCAGCTAGCAGGCCACCAATGAGAGGACCGAACACCAACCTATTTGTCTGCAAAACCAATTGCTCAAACTCTCATAAGAACAAAACTGACACCGAAAAAATAGTAAACCATATATTCCCATGGCATTTTTTGTCTATAACAAGATAATTTATAATTAAATACTTAAAAATTCAGAAATTACTGTTGGCGACTAAAATCCAAAATATTTTCCCTAAACCCTAAAAAATAATAAATTTATAACGAATTAAAGTACTTCGGGTCCCAAAAATTGCCTCAGGAACATAACACCAAATTTATGATAAAATAGGAACAGAACAACAAAATTGTAGGAACAGAACACCATTTAGGAACAGAACACCAAGTTGACTCAGGAACCAAACACCATTTTTAGGAACAGAACACCATGATAACCCTAACCCTAACCCTAACCCCTAACCCTAACCCTAACCCTAACCCTAACCCTAACCCTAACCCTAACCCTAACCCTAACCCTAACCCTAACCCTAACCCTAACCCTAACCCTAACCCTAACCCTAACCCTAACCCTAACCCTAACCCTACCCTAACCCTAACCCTAACCCTAACCCTAACCCTAACCCTAACCCTAACCCCAACCCCAACCCTAACCCTAACCCTAAAAATAACTTAGAAAATTTTCGAATCCAGTCGGAACAGGCTAGGATAGTGTTTGTATAGGGTTGGTTTTGGGATAGGGTTGGGTAAGGGATGGGGTAAGTGATTGGTTTGGGTACGGGTTGGCGTAGGGATGGGTTAGGGTTGGGTTAGGGTTAGATATGGGTTAGGGATAGGGTGAGCGTTGAAAATTGAACACAGCAAATGAATTAAAATATATCTTAGAAAATTTTCAGGAATAAGGCTATCTAAGTCTGCGGCTAAATACATGGTATCAGATACCGGCTTGGTACAGCGGCTAAGTCTGAAGAATAATAAGGTGATATAAGTCTGCGATTAAATACATGGTATCAGATACGGGCTTGGTACACCGGCTTAGTCTGAAGAATAATAAGGGGATATAAGTCTGCAACTGAATACATGGTATCAGATACCGTCTTGGTACAGCGGCTAAGTCTGTAGAATAATAAGGCGATATAAGTCTGTGACTGAATATATGGTAACAGATACTGGCTTGGTACACCGGCTAAGTCTGAAGAATAATAAGTGATATAAGTCTGCGACTAAATACTTGGTATCAGATATGGGCTTGGTACACCGGCTAAGTCTGAAGAATAATAAGGTGATATAAGTCTGCGACTGAATACATGGTATCAGATACTGGCTCGGTACAGCGGGTAAGTCTGAAGAATAATAAGGTGATATAAGTCTGCGACTAAATACTTGGTATCAGATAGGGGCTTGGTACACCGGCTAAGTCTGAAGAAAAATAAGGTGATATAAGTCGGCGACTAAATACATGGTATCAGATACCGGCTTGGTACACCGGCTAAGTCTGAAGAATAATTAGGCGATATAAGTCTGCGGCTAAATACATGGAATCAGATACCGGCTTGGTACACCGGCTGAGTCTGAAGAATAATAAGGGGATATAAGTCTGCAACTGAATACATGGTATCAGATACCGTCTTGGTACAGCGGCTAAGTCTGTAGAATAATAAGGCGATATAAGTCTGTGACTGAATATATGGTAACAGATACTGGCTTGGTACACCGGCTAAGTCTGAAGAATAATAAGTGATATAAGTCTGCGACTAAATACTTGGTATCAGATATGGGCTTGGTACACCGGCTAAGTCTGAAGAATAATAAGGTGATATAAGTCTGCAACTGAATACATGGTATCAGATACGGGCTTGGTACACCGGCTAAGTCTGAAGAATAATAAGGGGATATAAGTCTGCAACTGAATACATGGTATCAGATACCGTCTTGGTACAGCGGCTAAGTCTGTAGAATAATAAGGCGATATAAGTCTGTGACTGAATATATGGTAACAGATACTGGCTTGGTACACTGGCTAAGTCTGAAGAATAATAAGTGATATAAGTGTGCGACTAAATACTTGGTATCAGATATGGGCTTGGTACACCGGCTAAGTCTGAAGAATAATAAGGTGATATAAGTCTGCGACTGAATACATGGTATCAGATACTGGCTCGGTACAGCGTGTAAGTCTGAAGAATAATAAGGTGATATAAGTCTGCGACTAAATACTTGGTATCAGATAGGGGCTTGGTACACCGGCTAAGTCTGAAGAAAAATAAGGTGATATAAGTCTGCGACTAAATACATGGTATCAGATACCGGCTTGGTACACCGGCTAAGTCTGTAGAATAATAAGGCGATATAAGTCTGTGACTGAATATATGGTAACAGATACTGGCTTGGTACACCGGCTAAGTCTGAAGAATAATAAGTGATATAAGTCTGCGACTAAATACTTGGTATCAGATATGGGCTTGGTACAGCGGCTAAGTCTGAAGAATAATAAGGTGATATAAGTCTGCGACTAAATACTTGGTATCAGATAGGGGCTTGGTACACCGGCTAAGTCTGAAGAAAAATAAGGTGATATAAGTCTGCGACTAAATACATGGTATCAGATACCGGCTTGGTACACCGGCTAAGTCTGAAGAATAATTAGGCGATATAAGTCTGCGGCTAAATACATGGAATCAGATACCGGCTTGGTACACCGGCTGAGTCTGAAGAATAATAAAGCGATATAAGTCTGCGGCTACATATATGGTATCAGATACCGGCTTGGTACACCGGCTAAATCTGAAGAATAATAAGTGTTATAAGTCTGCGACTAAATATATGGTATGCTAACTTTGAACTATTACAACCACAAGAAGGGCCACGTGAGTCATAGTCTGTATAAATGAACTTGTTGTCCGGATTCTGATCTACACATACATGTAAACATTTCTAACGTACGCCGAGGCATTCTCGATGTATGAATCAGTGAATATTGAGCAAAGCCAATAAATTGAAAAAATCCCGGAAACAGCCATTGTGCTTACTTTGAACTCTTGCAACCTTGAGAAGGGGTATCTCAGGCGTAGTCTGTATACATGAGCTCGTAGTCCCCATTCCGTTCTACACGTACATGTAAACATTTTGTCTGTACGCCGAGGCGTTGCCGAACTACATAGTTCCAAAGTATTGTAAATTGGAAAAATAACTTAGCAAATTTTCAGGAAGTAGGAAACAGCCATTATGCTTACTTTGAAGTCTTACAACTTGGAGAAGGGTTACTTCAGGCGTAGTCTCTATACATGAGCATGTAGTCCGCATTCAGATCTACACGTACATGTTAACATTTTGTCTGTACGCCGAGGCGTTGCCGAACTACACGATTCCAAAGTAGGCTATGTCATGGAAAATTCAAACTTATTTCCAAACTTTGTTATTTCCCTTGTTGAATAGTCTCCCCTGAAAAAAGAAGTTCGGTAAAATGTACTAAAAATAGTAACAATATCCTACGCTAGGGTTGGTAAAAAGGCAACCCTAACCAAAGTACATACCAACCCTAAGCAAAATATACATCCGCCAGGGTTAGAGGTATAGGGGTACCCCCTAAACACCTAATACCTAACCCTAACCCTAACCCTAACCCTAACCTAACCCTAACCCTAACCCTAACCCTAACCCTAACCCTAACCCTAACCCTAACCCCTAACCCTAACCCTAACCCCTAACCCTAACCCTAACCCTAACCCTAACCCTAACCCTAACCCTAACCCTAACCCTAACCCTAACCCTAACCCTAACCCCTAACCCTAACCCTAACCCTAACCCTAACCCTAACCCTAACCCTAACCCTAACTCCTAACCCTAACCCTAACCCTAACCCTAACCCTAACCCTAACCCTACCCTAACCCTAACCCTAACCCTAACCCTAACCCTAACCCTAACCCTAACCCCAACCCCAACCCTAACCCTAACCCTAAAAATAACTTAGAAAATTTTCGAATCCAGTCGGAACAGGCTAGGATAGTGTTTGTATAGGGTTGGTTTTGGGATAGGGTTGGGTAAGGGATGGGGTAAGTGATTGGTTTGGGTACGGGTTGGCGTAGGGATGGGTTAGGGTTGGGTTAGGGTTAGATATGGGTTAGGGATAGGGTGAGCGTTGAAAATTGAACACAGCAAATGAATTAAAATATATCTTAGAAAATTTTCAGGAATAAGGCTATCTAAGTCTGCGGCTAAATACATGGTATCAGATACCGGCTTGGTACAGCGGCTAAGTCTGAAGAATAATAAGGTGATATAAGTCTGCGATTAAATACATGGTATCAGATACGGGCTTGGTACACCGGCTTAGTCTGAAGAATAATAAGGGGATATAAGTCTGCAACTGAATACATGGTATCAGATACCGTCTTGGTACAGCGGCTAAGTCTGTAGAATAATAAGGCGATATAAGTCTGTGACTGAATATATGGTAACAGATACTGGCTTGGTACACCGGCTAAGTCTGAAGAATAATAAGTGATATAAGTCTGCGACTAAATACTTGGTATCAGATATGGGCTTGGTACACCGGCTAAGTCTGAAGAATAATAAGGTGATATAAGTCTGCGACTGAATACATGGTATCAGATACTGGCTCGGTACAGCGGGTAAGTCTGAAGAATAATAAGGTGATATAAGTCTGCGACTAAATACTTGGTATCAGATAGGGGCTTGGTACACCGGCTAAGTCTGAAGAAAAATAAGGTGATATAAGTCGGCGACTAAATACATGGTATCAGATACCGGCTTGGTACACCGGCTAAGTCTGAAGAATAATTAGGCGATATAAGTCTGCGGCTAAATACATGGAATCAGATACCGGCTTGGTACACCGGCTGAGTCTGAAGAATAATAAGGGGATATAAGTCTGCAACTGAATACATGGTATCAGATACCGTCTTGGTACAGCGGCTAAGTCTGTAGAATAATAAGGCGATATAAGTCTGTGACTGAATATATGGTAACAGATACTGGCTTGGTACACCGGCTAAGTCTGAAGAATAATAAGTGATATAAGTCTGCGACTAAATACTTGGTATCAGATATGGGCTTGGTACACCGGCTAAGTCTGAAGAATAATAAGGTGATATAAGTCTGCAACTGAATACATGGTATCAGATACGGGCTTGGTACACCGGCTAAGTCTGAAGAATAATAAGGGGATATAAGTCTGCAACTGAATACATGGTATCAGATACCGTCTTGGTACAGCGGCTAAGTCTGTAGAATAATAAGGCGATATAAGTCTGTGACTGAATATATGGTAACAGATACTGGCTTGGTACACTGGCTAAGTCTGAAGAATAATAAGTGATATAAGTGTGCGACTAAATACTTGGTATCAGATATGGGCTTGGTACACCGGCTAAGTCTGAAGAATAATAAGGTGATATAAGTCTGCGACTGAATACATGGTATCAGATACTGGCTCGGTACAGCGTGTAAGTCTGAAGAATAATAAGGTGATATAAGTCTGCGACTAAATACTTGGTATCAGATAGGGGCTTGGTACACCGGCTAAGTCTGAAGAAAAATAAGGTGATATAAGTCTGCGACTAAATACATGGTATCAGATACCGGCTTGGTACACCGGCTAAGTCTGTAGAATAATAAGGCGATATAAGTCTGTGACTGAATATATGGTAACAGATACTGGCTTGGTACACCGGCTAAGTCTGAAGAATAATAAGTGATATAAGTCTGCGACTAAATACTTGGTATCAGATATGGGCTTGGTACAGCGGCTAAGTCTGAAGAATAATAAGGTGATATAAGTCTGCGACTAAATACTTGGTATCAGATAGGGGCTTGGTACACCGGCTAAGTCTGAAGAAAAATAAGGTGATATAAGTCTGCGACTAAATACATGGTATCAGATACCGGCTTGGTACACCGGCTAAGTCTGAAGAATAATTAGGCGATATAAGTCTGCGGCTAAATACATGGAATCAGATACCGGCTTGGTACACCGGCTGAGTCTGAAGAATAATAAAGCGATATAAGTCTGCGGCTACATATATGGTATCAGATACCGGCTTGGTACACCGGCTAAATCTGAAGAATAATAAGTGTTATAAGTCTGCGACTAAATATATGGTATGCTAACTTTGAACTATTACAACCACAAGAAGGGCCACGTGAGTCATAGTCTGTATAAATGAACTTGTTGTCCGGATTCTGATCTACACATACATGTAAACATTTCTAACGTACGCCGAGGCATTCTCGATGTATGAATCAGTGAATATTGAGCAAAGCCAATAAATTGAAAAAATCCCGGAAACAGCCATTGTGCTTACTTTGAACTCTTGCAACCTTGAGAAGGGGTATCTCAGGCGTAGTCTGTATACATGAGCTCGTAGTCCCCATTCCGTTCTACACGTACATGTAAACATTTTGTCTGTACGCCGAGGCGTTGCCGAACTACATAGTTCCAAAGTATTGTAAATTGGAAAAATAACTTAGCAAATTTTCAGGAAGTAGGAAACAGCCATTATGCTTACTTTGAAGTCTTACAACTTGGAGAAGGGTTACTTCAGGCGTAGTCTCTATACATGAGCATGTAGTCCGCATTCAGATCTACACGTACATGTTAACATTTTGTCTGTACGCCGAGGCGTTGCCGAACTACACGATTCCAAAGTAGGCTATGTCATGGAAAATTCAAACTTATTTCCAAACTTTGTTATTTCCCTTGTTGAATAGTCTCCCCTGAAAAAAGAAGTTCGGTAAAATGTACTAAAAATAGTAACAATATCCTACGCTAGGGTTGGTAAAAAGGCAACCCTAACCAAAGTACATACCAACCCTAAGCAAAATATACATCCGCCAGGGTTAGAGGTATAGGGGTACCCCCTAAACACCTAATACCTAACCCTAACCCTAACCCTAACCCTAACCCTAACCCTAACCTAACCCTAACCCTAACCCTAACCCTAACCCTAACCCTAACCCTAACCCTAACCCCTAACCCTAACCCTAACCCCTAACCCTAACCCTAACCCTAACCCTAACCCTAACCCTAACCCTAACCCTAACCCCTAACCCTAACCCTAACCCTAACCCTAACCCTAACCCTAACCCTAACCCTAACCCTAACCCTAACCCTAACCCTAACCCCTAACCCTAACCCTAACCCTAACCCTAACCCTAACCCTAACCCTAACCCTAACTCCTAACCCTAACCCTAACCCTAACCCTAACCCTAACCCTACCCTAACCCTAACCCTAACCCTAACCCTAACCCTAACCCTAACCCTAACCCCAACCCCAACCCTAACCCTAACCCTAAAAATAACTTAGAAAATTTTCGAATCCAGTCGGAACAGGCTAGGATAGTGTTTGTATAGGGTTGGTTTTGGGATAGGGTTGGGTAAGGGATGGGGTAAGTGATTGGTTTGGGTACGGGTTGGCGTAGGGATGGGTTAGGGTTGGGTTAGGGTTAGATATGGGTTAGGGATAGGGTGAGCGTTGAAAATTGAACACAGCAAATGAATTAAAATATATCTTAGAAAATTTTCAGGAATAAGGCTATCTAAGTCTGCGGCTAAATACATGGTATCAGATACCGGCTTGGTACAGCGGCTAAGTCTGAAGAATAATAAGGTGATATAAGTCTGCGATTAAATACATGGTATCAGATACGGGCTTGGTACACCGGCTTAGTCTGAAGAATAATAAGGGGATATAAGTCTGCAACTGAATACATGGTATCAGATACCGTCTTGGTACAGCGGCTAAGTCTGTAGAATAATAAGGCGATATAAGTCTGTGACTGAATATATGGTAACAGATACTGGCTTGGTACACCGGCTAAGTCTGAAGAATAATAAGTGATATAAGTCTGCGACTAAATACTTGGTATCAGATATGGGCTTGGTACACCGGCTAAGTCTGAAGAATAATAAGGTGATATAAGTCTGCGACTGAATACATGGTATCAGATACTGGCTCGGTACAGCGGGTAAGTCTGAAGAATAATAAGGTGATATAAGTCTGCGACTAAATACTTGGTATCAGATAGGGGCTTGGTACACCGGCTAAGTCTGAAGAAAAATAAGGTGATATAAGTCGGCGACTAAATACATGGTATCAGATACCGGCTTGGTACACCGGCTAAGTCTGAAGAATAATTAGGCGATATAAGTCTGCGGCTAAATACATGGAATCAGATACCGGCTTGGTACACCGGCTGAGTCTGAAGAATAATAAGGGGATATAAGTCTGCAACTGAATACATGGTATCAGATACCGTCTTGGTACAGCGGCTAAGTCTGTAGAATAATAAGGCGATATAAGTCTGTGACTGAATATATGGTAACAGATACTGGCTTGGTACACCGGCTAAGTCTGAAGAATAATAAGTGATATAAGTCTGCGACTAAATACTTGGTATCAGATATGGGCTTGGTACACCGGCTAAGTCTGAAGAATAATAAGGTGATATAAGTCTGCAACTGAATACATGGTATCAGATACGGGCTTGGTACACCGGCTAAGTCTGAAGAATAATAAGGGGATATAAGTCTGCAACTGAATACATGGTATCAGATACCGTCTTGGTACAGCGGCTAAGTCTGTAGAATAATAAGGCGATATAAGTCTGTGACTGAATATATGGTAACAGATACTGGCTTGGTACACTGGCTAAGTCTGAAGAATAATAAGTGATATAAGTGTGCGACTAAATACTTGGTATCAGATATGGGCTTGGTACACCGGCTAAGTCTGAAGAATAATAAGGTGATATAAGTCTGCGACTGAATACATGGTATCAGATACTGGCTCGGTACAGCGTGTAAGTCTGAAGAATAATAAGGTGATATAAGTCTGCGACTAAATACTTGGTATCAGATAGGGGCTTGGTACACCGGCTAAGTCTGAAGAAAAATAAGGTGATATAAGTCTGCGACTAAATACATGGTATCAGATACCGGCTTGGTACACCGGCTAAGTCTGTAGAATAATAAGGCGATATAAGTCTGTGACTGAATATATGGTAACAGATACTGGCTTGGTACACCGGCTAAGTCTGAAGAATAATAAGTGATATAAGTCTGCGACTAAATACTTGGTATCAGATATGGGCTTGGTACAGCGGCTAAGTCTGAAGAATAATAAGGTGATATAAGTCTGCGACTAAATACTTGGTATCAGATAGGGGCTTGGTACACCGGCTAAGTCTGAAGAAAAATAAGGTGATATAAGTCTGCGACTAAATACATGGTATCAGATACCGGCTTGGTACACCGGCTAAGTCTGAAGAATAATTAGGCGATATAAGTCTGCGGCTAAATACATGGAATCAGATACCGGCTTGGTACACCGGCTGAGTCTGAAGAATAATAAAGCGATATAAGTCTGCGGCTACATATATGGTATCAGATACCGGCTTGGTACACCGGCTAAATCTGAAGAATAATAAGTGTTATAAGTCTGCGACTAAATATATGGTATGCTAACTTTGAACTATTACAACCACAAGAAGGGCCACGTGAGTCATAGTCTGTATAAATGAACTTGTTGTCCGGATTCTGATCTACACATACATGTAAACATTTCTAACGTACGCCGAGGCATTCTCGATGTATGAATCAGTGAATATTGAGCAAAGCCAATAAATTGAAAAAATCCCGGAAACAGCCATTGTGCTTACTTTGAACTCTTGCAACCTTGAGAAGGGGTATCTCAGGCGTAGTCTGTATACATGAGCTCGTAGTCCCCATTCCGTTCTACACGTACATGTAAACATTTTGTCTGTACGCCGAGGCGTTGCCGAACTACATAGTTCCAAAGTATTGTAAATTGGAAAAATAACTTAGCAAATTTTCAGGAAGTAGGAAACAGCCATTATGCTTACTTTGAAGTCTTACAACTTGGAGAAGGGTTACTTCAGGCGTAGTCTCTATACATGAGCATGTAGTCCGCATTCAGATCTACACGTACATGTTAACATTTTGTCTGTACGCCGAGGCGTTGCCGAACTACACGATTCCAAAGTAGGCTATGTCATGGAAAATTCAAACTTATTTCCAAACTTTGTTATTTCCCTTGTTGAATAGTCTCCCCTGAAAAAAGAAGTTCGGTAAAATGTACTAAAAATAGTAACAATATCCTACGCTAGGGTTGGTAAAAAGGCAACCCTAACCAAAGTACATACCAACCCTAAGCAAAATATACATCCGCCAGGGTTAGAGGTATAGGGGTACCCCCTAAACACCTAATACCTAACCCTAACCCCTAACCCTAACCCTAACCCTAACCCTAACCCTAACCCTAACCCTAACCCTAACCCTAACCCCTAACCCTAACCCTAACCCTAACCCTAACCCTAACCCTACCCTAACCCTAACCCTAACCCTAACCCTAACCCTAACCCTAACCCTAACCCTAACCCTAACCCTAACCCTAACCCTAACCCTAACCCTAACCCTAACCCTAACCCTAACCCTAACCCTAACCCTAACCCTAACCCTAACCCTAACCCTAACCCTAACCCTAACCCTAACCCTAACCCTAACCCTAACCCTAACCCTAACCCTAACCCTAACCCTAACCCTAACCCTAACCCTAACCCTAACCCTAACACTTAACCTTAACCCTAACCCTAACCCAACCCTAACCCTAACCCTAACCCAACCCTAACCCTAACCCTAACCCTGAACACCTAATACCTAACCAATAATATTCAAGCAATCTGCATCATTCCGCAACCGCAAGTAAGCAAATCACCTATACCCTAACCCAACCCCAACCCCAACCCTAACCCTAACCCTAACCCTTAACCTTAACCCTAACCCTAACCCTTAACCCTAACCCTAACTCTAAACAACTAATACCTTTCCAATAATATCCAAGCAATCCGCATCATTCCGCAACCGCAAGTAAGCAAATCACCTATACCTAACCCAACCCTAACCCTAACCCAACCCTAATCCTAACCCTAACCCTAACCCTAACCTACACCGTCTAAGTCAGAAGAATAATAAGGTGATATAAGTCTTCGGTTAAATACATAGTATCAGACGCCGGCTTGGTAGAGCGGCTAAGTCTAAAGAATAAGAAGGTGATATAAGTCTGCGACTAAATACATGGTATCAGATACTAGCTTGGTACACCGGCTAAGTCTGAAGAATAATAAGGTGATATAAGTCTTCGGCTAAATACAT
Source organism: Lucinisca nassula (assembly GCA_963580285.1). Lineage (NCBI taxonomy): Eukaryota > Metazoa > Mollusca > Bivalvia > Lucinida > Lucinidae > Lucinisca > Lucinisca nassula. The sequence goes on along the minus strand of CAUZLF010000213.1, from coordinate 7,698 downwards.
AGTATCAGATGCCGGCTTGGTAGAGCGGCTAAGTCTAAAGAATAAAAGGTGATATAAGTCTGCGACTAAATACATGGTATCAGATACTGGCTTGGTACACCGGCTAAGTCTGAAGAATAATAAGGTGATATAAGTCTTCGGCTAAATACATAGTATCAGATGCTGGCTTGGTAGAGCGGCTAAGTCTGAAGAATAATAAGGTGATATAAGTCTGCTATTAAATACATGGTATCAGTTACCAGGCTTGATACACTGGCTAAGTCTGAAGAATAATAAGGTGATATAAGTCTGTGACTAAATACATGGTATCAGGTACCAGCTTGATACACCGGCTAAGTCTGAAGAACAATAAGGTGATATAAGTCTGCGACTAAATACATGGTATCAGATACCGGCTTGGTACAGCTGCTAAGTCTGAAGAATAATAAGATGATATAAGTATGCGACTAAATACATGGTATCAGATACCAGCTTGGTACACCGGCTAAGTCTGAAGAATAAGAAGGTGATATAAGTCTGCGACTAAATACATGGTATCAGATATCGGCTTGGTACACCGGCTAAGTCTGAAGAATAATAAGGTGATATAAGTCTGTGACTAAATACATGGTATCAGAAACCGGCTTGGTACAGCGGCTATTTCTGAAGAATAAGAAGGTGATATAAGTCTGCGACTAAATACATGGTATCAGATACCGGCTTGGTACAGCGGCTAAGTCTGAATAATAATTCAGTGATATCAGTCTGCTACTAAATACATGGTATCAGATACCTTCTTGGTACAGCGACTAAGTCTGAAGAATAATAAGGTGATATAAGTCTGCGACTAAATACATGGCATTAGATACTGTCTTGGTACAGCGGTTTAGTCTGAAGAACAATTAGGTGATATAAGTCTGCGGCTAAATACATGGTATCAGATAACGGCTTGGTACAGCGGCTAAGTCTGAAGAATAATAAGGCGATATAAGTCTGCGACTAAATACATGGTATCAGATACCGGCTTGGTACACCGGCTAAGTCTGAATAATAATATGTGATATAAGTCTGTAACTAAATACATGGTATGCTGACTTTGAACTATTACAACCAGAAGAAGGACCACGTGAGTGGTAGTCTGCATAAATGAATTTGTTCTCCTGATTCTGATCTACACATACATGTAAACATTTCTTCCGTCCGCCGAGGCATTCTCGATCTATGAATCATTGAATATTGAGCAAAGCCAATAAATTGAAAAAATCCTGGAAACAGCCATTTTGCTTACTTTGAACTCCTACAACCTTGAGAAGGGGTATCTCAGGCGTAGTCTGTATACATGAGCTCGTAGTCCCCATTCCGATCTACACGTACATGTAAACCTTTTTTCTCTACGCCGAGGCGTTGCCGAACTACATAGTTCCAAAGTATTGCAAATTGGAAAAATAACTTAGCAAATTTTCATGTCGAGTCGTAAACAGCCATTATGCTAACTTTGAAGTCTTACAACCTGGAGAAGGGGTACCTCAGGCGTAGTCTGTATACATGAGCATGTAGTCCCCATTCCAATCTACACGTACATATAAATTTTTTGTCTGTACGCCGAGGCGTTGCCGAGCTACACAATTCCAAAGTAGGCTATGTCATGGAAATTTCAAACTTATTCCAAACTTTGTTATTTCCCTTGTTGAATACTCTCCCTTGAAAAAAGAAGTTCGGTAAAATTTACTAAAAATAGTAACAATATCCTACGCCAGGGTTGGTAAAAAGGCAACCCTAACCTAAGTACACACCAACCCTAAGCAAAATATACATCCGCTAGGGTTAGAACGTTAACGTTAATGCCAAATCGCCTATACCCTAACCCTAACCCTAACCCTAACCCTAACCCTAACCCTAACCCTTAACCCTAACCCTAACCCAACCCTAACCCTAACCCAACCCTAACCCTAACCCTAACCCTGACCCTAACCCTAATTCTAACCCTAGTTTTGGACAAAATTCTTGGACAAACCTCGTTTCAACCCCTTACCCTAACCCTAACCCTAACCCTAACACTTAACCTTAACCCTAACCCTAACCCAACCCTAACCCTAACCCTAACCCAACCCTAACCCTAACCCTAACCCTGAACACCTAATACCTAACCAATAATATTCAAGCAATCTGCATCATTCCGCAACCGCAAGTAAGCAAATCACCTATACCCTAACCCAACCCCAACCCCAACCCTAACCCTAACCCTAACCCTTAACCTTAACCCTAACCCTAACCCTTAACCCTAACCCTAACTCTAAACAACTAATACCTTTCCAATAATATCCAAGCAATCCGCATCATTCCGCAACCGCAAGTAAGCAAATCACCTATACCTAACCCAACCCTAACCCTAACCCAACCCTAATCCTAACCCTAACCCTAACCCTAACCTACACCGTCTAAGTCAGAAGAATAATTAGGTGATATAAGTCTTCGGTTAAATACATAGTATCAGACGCCGGCTTGGTAGAGCGGCTAAGTCTAAAGAATAAGAAGGTGATATAAGTCTGCGACTAAATACATGGTATCAGATACTAGCTTGGTACACCGGCTAAGTCTGAAGAATAATAAGGTGATATAAGTCTTCGGCTAAATACATAGTATCAGATGCCGGCTTGGTAGAGCGGCTAAGTCTAAAGAATAAAAGGTGATATAAGTCTGCGACTAAATACATGGTATCAGATACTGGCTTGGTACACCGGCTAAGTCTGAAGAATAATAAGGTGATATAAGTCTTCGGCTAAATACATAGTATCAGATGCTGGCTTGGTAGAGCGGCTAAGTCTGAAGAATAATAAGGTGATATAAGTCTGCTATTAAATACATGGTATCAGTTACCAGGCTTGATACACTGGCTAAGTCTGAAGAATAATAAGGTGATATAAGTCTGTGACTAAATACATGGTATCAGGTACCAGCTTGATACACCGGCTAAGTCTGAAGAACAATAAGGTGATATAAGTCTGCGACTAAATACATGGTATCAGATACCGGCTTGGTACAGCTGCTAAGTCTGAAGAATAATAAGATGATATAAGTATGCGACTAAATACATGGTATCAGATACCAGCTTGGTACACCGGCTAAGTCTGAAGAATAAGAAGGTGATATAAGTCTGCGACTAAATACATGGTATCAGATATCGGCTTGGTACACCGGCTAAGTCTGAAGAATAATAAGGTGATATAAGTCTGTGACTAAATACATGGTATCAGAAACCGGCTTGGTACAGCGGCTATTTCTGAAGAATAAGAAGGTGATATAAGTCTGCGACTAAATACATGGTATCAGATACCGGCTTGGTACAGCGGCTAAGTCTGAATAATAATTCAGTGATATCAGTCTGCTACTAAATACATGGTATCAGATACCTTCTTGGTACAGCGACTAAGTCTGAAGAATAATAAGGTGATATAAGTCTGCGACTAAATACATGGCATTAGATACTGTCTTGGTACAGCGGTTTAAGAACAATTAGGTGATATAAGTCTGCGGCTAAATACATGGTATCAGATAACGGCTTGGTACAGCGGCTAAGTCTGAAGAATAATAAGGCGATATAAGTCTGCGACTAAATACATGGTATCAGATACCGGCTTGGTACACCGGCTAAGTCTGAATAATAATATGTGATATAAGTCTGTAACTAAATACATGGTATGCTGACTTTGAACTATTACAACCAGAAGAAGGACCACGTGAGTGGTAGTCTGCATAAATGAATTTGTTCTCCTGATTCTGATCTACACATACATGTAAACATTTCTTCCGTCCGCCGAGGCATTCTCGATCTATGAATCATTGAATATTGAGCAAAGCCAATAAATTGAAAAAATCCTGGAAACAGCCATTTTGCTTACTTTGAACTCCTACAACCTTGAGAAGGGGTATCTCAGGCGTAGTCTGTATACATGAGCTCGTAGTCCCCATTCCGATCTACACGTACATGTAAACCTTTTTTCTCTACGCCGAGGCGTTGCCGAACTACATAGTTCCAAAGTATTGCAAATTGGAAAAATAACTTAGCAAATTTTCATGTCGAGTCGTAAACAGCCATTATGCTAACTTTGAAGTCTTACAACCTGGAGAAGGGGTACCTCAGGCGTAGTCTGTATACATGAGCATGTAGTCCCCATTCCAATCTACACGTACATATAAATTTTTTGTCTGTACGCCGAGGCGTTGCCGAGCTACACAATTCCAAAGTAGGCTATGTCATGGAAATTTCAAACTTATTCCAAACTTTGTTATTTCCCTTGTTGAATACTCTCCCTTGAAAAAAGAAGTTCGGTAAAATTTACTAAAAATAGTAACAATATCCTACGCCAGGGTTGGTAAAAAGGCAACCCTAACCTAAGTACACACCAACCCTAAGCAAAATATACATCCGCTAGGGTTAGAACGTTAACGTTAATGCCAAATCGCCTATACCCTAACCCTAACCCTCTAACCCTCTAACCCTAACCCTGACCCTAACCCTAATTCTAACCCTAGTTTTGGACAAAATTCTTGGACAAACCTCGTTTCAACCCCTTACCCTAACCCTAACCCTAACACTTAACCTTAACCCTAACCCTAACCCAACCCTAACCCTAACCCAACCCTAACCCTAACCCTAACCCTGACCCTAACCCTAATTCTAACCCTAGTTTTGGACAAAATTCTTGGACAAACCTCGTTTCAACCCCTTACCCTAACCCTAACCCTAACCCTAACACTTAACCTTAACCCTAACCCTAACCCAACCCTAACCCTAACCCTAACCCAACCCTAACCCTAACCCTAACCCTGAACACCTAATACCTAACCAATAATATTCAAGCAATCTGCATCATTCCGCAACCGCAAGTAAGCAAATCACCTATACCCTAACCCAACCCCAACCCCAACCCTAACCCTAACCCTAACCCTTAACCTTAACCCTAACCCTAACCCTTAACCCTAACCCTAACTCTAAACAACTAATACCTTTCCAATAATATCCAAGCAATCCGCATCATTCCGCAACCGCAAGTAAGCAAATCACCTATACCTAACCCAACCCTAACCCTAACCCAACCCTAATCCTAACCCTAACCCTAACCCTAACCTACACCGTCTAAGTCAGAAGAATAATAAGGTGATATAAGTCTTCGGTTAAATACATAGTATCAGACGCCGGCTTGGTAGAGCGGCTAAGTCTAAAGAATAAGAAGGTGATATAAGTCTGCGACTAAATACATGGTATCAGATACTAGCTTGGTACACCGGCTAAGTCTGAAGAATAATAAGGTGATATAAGTCTTCGGCTAAATACATAGTATCAGATGCCGGCTTGGTAGAGCGGCTAAGTCTAAAGAATAAAAGGTGATATAAGTCTGCGACTAAATACATGGTATCAGATACTGGCTTGGTACACCGGCTAAGTCTGAAGAATAATAAGGTGATATAAGTCTTCGGCTAAATACATAGTATCAGATGCTGGCTTGGTAGAGCGGCTAAGTCTGAAGAATAATAAGGTGATATAAGTCTGCTATTAAATACATGGTATCAGTTACCAGGCTTGATACACTGGCTAAGTCTGAAGAATAATAAGGTGATATAAGTCTGTGACTAAATACATGGTATCAGGTACCAGCTTGATACACCGGCTAAGTCTGAAGAACAATAAGGTGATATAAGTCTGCGACTAAATACATGGTATCAGATACCGGCTTGGTACAGCTGCTAAGTCTGAAGAATAATAAGATGATATAAGTATGCGACTAAATACATGGTATCAGATACCAGCTTGGTACACCGGCTAAGTCTGAAGAATAAGAAGGTGATATAAGTCTGCGACTAAATACATGGTATCAGATATCGGCTTGGTACACCGGCTAAGTCTGAAGAATAATAAGGTGATATAAGTCTGTGACTAAATACATGGTATCAGAAACCGGCTTGGTACAGCGGCTATTTCTGAAGAATAAGAAGGTGATATAAGTCTGCGACTAAATACATGGTATCAGATACCGGCTTGGTACAGCGGCTAAGTCTGAATAATAATTCAGTGATATCAGTCTGCTACTAAATACATGGTATCAGATACCTTCTTGGTACAGCGACTAAGTCTGAAGAATAATAAGGTGATATAAGTCTGCGACTAAATACATGGCATTAGATACTGTCTTGGTACAGCGGTTTAGTCTGAAGAACAATTAGGTGATATAAGTCTGCGGCTAAATACATGGTATCAGATAACGGCTTGGTACAGCGGCTAAGTCTGAAGAATAATAAGGCGATATAAGTCTGCGACTAAATACATGGTATCAGATACCGGCTTGGTACACCGGCTAAGTCTGAATAATAATATGTGATATAAGTCTGTAACTAAATACATGGTATGCTGACTTTGAACTATTACAACCAGAAGAAGGACCACGTGAGTGGTAGTCTGCATAAATGAATTTGTTCTCCTGATTCTGATCTACACATACATGTAAACATTTCTTCCGTCCGCCGAGGCATTCTCGATCTATGAATCATTGAATATTGAGCAAAGCCAATAAATTGAAAAAATCCTGGAAACAGCCATTTTGCTTACTTTGAACTCCTACAACCTTGAGAAGGGGTATCTCAGGCGTAGTCTGTATACATGAGCTCGTAGTCCCCATTCCGATCTACACGTACATGTAAACCTTTTTTCTCTACGCCGAGGCGTTGCCGAACTACATAGTTCCAAAGTATTGCAAATTGGAAAAATAACTTAGCAAATTTTCATGTCGAGTCGTAAACAGCCATTATGCTAACTTTGAAGTCTTACAACCTGGAGAAGGGGTACCTCAGGCGTAGTCTGTATACATGAGCATGTAGTCCCCATTCCAATCTACACGTACATATAAATTTTTTGTCTGTACGCCGAGGCGTTGCCGAGCTACACAATTCCAAAGTAGGCTATGTCATGGAAATTTCAAACTTATTCCAAACTTTGTTATTTCCCTTGTTGAATACTCTCCCTTGAAAAAAGAAGTTCGGTAAAATTTACTAAAAATAGTAACAATATCCTACGCCAGGGTTGGTAAAAAGGCAACCCTAACCTAAGTACACACCAACCCTAAGCAAAATATACATCCGCTAGGGTTAGAACGTTAACGTTAATGCCAAATCGCCTATACCCTAACCCTAACCCTAACCCTAACCCTAACCCTAACCCTAACCCAGGTACCAGCTTGATACACCGGCTAAGTCTGAAGAACAATAAGGTGATATAAGTCTGCGACTAAATACATGGTATCAGATACCGGCTTGGTACAGCTGCTAAGTCTGAAGAATAATAAGATGATATAAGTATGCGACTAAATACATGGTATCAGATACCAGCTTGGTACACCGGCTAAGTCTGAAGAATAAGAAGGTGATATAAGTCTGCGACTAAATACATGGTATCAGATATCGGCTTGGTACACCGGCTAAGTCTGAAGAATAATAAGGTGATATAAGTCTGTGACTAAATACATGGTATCAGAAACCGGCTTGGTACAGCGGCTATTTCTGAAGAATAAGAAGGTGATATAAGTCTGCGACTAAATACATGGTATCAGATACCGGCTTGGTACAGCGGCTAAGTCTGAATAATAATTCAGTGATATCAGTCTGCTACTAAATACATGGTATCAGATACCTTCTTGGTACAGCGACTAAGTCTGAAGAATAATAAGG
>CAUZLF010000212.1:0-86063 GCA_963580285.1 Lucinisca nassula | reverse complement strand
GAGCAGAATAAAAGGTCAAAACGTAAAAAGAGTAGCATGGCTCGAAAGATTGGTAATAGCCCGTCTTTACCTGTTAGTAAAACATCTTTGAGTAAGACAGCTAGTAAGCCTGGACAGGCTCAGGGTACTCATGGTGAAGGTAAGATGGAAGAAACACTCAAGGCAATGCAACAGAAAATAGACAGTCTGGAGAAGCAATTGCGAAAGAACGCTGCTAATGCGCAAGGTGAGAGTAGGTCAGACATTGTATGTTATTCCTGTTCACAGTGAGGCCACATTTCTCGTGAATGTCCATTAAGGCAGCAGGGGAGGAGACCTGGGATGCAGAATAAGCCATATGGTACAGGCAATCAAGGGGGCTATCAGAGGCATCGTCCATTTTATCCACAAAACAGAGGGTATAACCAGGCTTCTCAGGGGGTGGAATCTAATTCTCAGCCTTTAAACTGTTAGGGGTCGGTTCTGTTGGCCGTGAGACGACCCTTGTTGGTAAAAATATGGACCTAAACAAATTTGAGGACTCTGGTACTAGGCCAAAGGTTTTCAGACGTAATTTACCTGACAGTGTAGGGGCTTATATTGATGCTATGGTATGTGAGGTGCCTTTCTACTTTACTGTGGATACAGGTGCTTCCCAGACAATTCTGAGCAGGAAAATTTATGATCAGATACCTAGTGATCAGCGACCCAAGCTCAAGCCATCGGCGCATAACATAACGTGTGCTGGGGGGAGTGTACTAAAAGAACATGGAAAGGCAATGTTTACTTTGCAGTTGGGGCCACTTCAGCTTACCAAAGAGTTAATTATAGCTGAGATAGGGATGAAGGTCTCCTGGGGGCTGACATAATGCAGGAGGATGAAAAGGGCCCTGGAGATTTGATGTTGAGTAAAGGTACTTTGAGACTTAGGGGGGTAGATATTGACATTCTCAGAGTTGGTAAGGATAACAAAGTTAGGAAAGTGACTGCTGCTGATCATTACAGAGTGCCAGGGTACTGTGAACAGGTAATAGATGTCTTTATTGAAAGATTTCCAGAAGATGACTATGAAAGACATAGGGATGTTCTGGTGGAACCTTGTGAGGGTTTTACAGATAGGTGCCATCTGGTTATGGCAAGTACAGTTGTTGATTTGAATTCCAGTCCTACACAAAAGGTAAGGTTGCTTAATCCATCAAGTCTTCCTGTTTCAATCAATCAAGATAGTGTTATTGGTAATGCTGAACGGTATGATGGGATATATCAGCTAATGGACTCGGAAGACGCTTCTGACGCAGGTAACAATAGTGCAGTAAGGCGGATCAGATTTGTCAACCAATGTGCTTCCGAGGCTGAGCAATGTGTGACTGACTTATCGTCCAGGGTAAGGTACCATATCATTTAGAACAGCTATGTGAGAGGTCATGTTCTGGTAAGTCCAAGCAAGAAGGGGACAGAATAAAACATCTGCTAGTGAAGCATCAGAATGCATTCTCAAGGGATGAGTATGATTTAGGGCTGACGCATTTGGCAGAGCATGTTATAGATACTGGGATGCAAAGCCCGTGCGCGTGCCCCCAAGAAGAGTACCTTTAGCTTTTGCTGACGAAGAGCGCCAGGTAATTGAAACCATGGAAAAAACAGGGTATTATACGTAAGTCACACAGTTGCTGGAGTAGTCCTCTGTGTCTAGTACGCAAGAAAGATGGAAAGGTGCGGCCATGTATAGATTACAGGTTGGTTAACAAATTGACAACCGTTGACAACCAACCAATACCAAGGACTCGAGACTGTTTAGATGCTGTTGCGGGGGCGCGATTGTTTTCTACTTTCGACGTTACGAGTTCTTATCATCAAATTAGAGTCCGAGAGAAAGACATACCTAAAACTGCATTCATAACAAAATACGGGTTGTATGAGCACTGTACCATGCCTATGGGTTTGAAAAATTCGAGTGCAACATTTCAGAGGTGTATGGAAGCTGCCCTTAAAGGTTTACAATGGATAACATGTTTGATATATCTTGATGATGTGGTGGTTTTTGCGAAGACTTTTGACGAGCACTGTGCACGAGTGGATGAGGTGCTCAGTCGCATAGAAATGGCAGGCATAAAACTGAAGCCTGATAAGTGCCATCTTTTTGAAGGAGAAGTCCACTTTCTAGGGCACATTATTTCGGGCAAGGGTGTTCGTCCCAGTCCAGATAACGTGGCTAAGATTTTGCAGTTGGCCGTGCCTGAAAACATCACTCAAGCTCGAGCACTCATATGTATGGGAAGTTATTATCGCCGTCATGTTAGGGGATTTTCAGACATGATGAAGCCCATAATAGAACTGACCAAGAAAGGTAAGAAATTTGAATGGACTGAGAAATGTCAAGCAGCATTTGAGAAGCTCAAAGAGGCACTGATGAGTCCTGAAATCATGGCATATCCGCTTGATGAAGGTGAATACTTCTTGGACTTTGATGCAAGTGATCACGCCATTGGTGGTGTGCTCAGTCAGATTCAAGGGGGTGTAGAAAAAGTTATCTCATATGGTAGTAAGATCATGAACAAGGCTGAGAGGAACTATTGTGTCACAGATAAAGAACTTCTTGCCTTGCGTTACTTTGTGGAGTACTATAGACAATATCTGCTTGGAAGAAGGTTTACGGTAAGAACTGACTACCAGGCATTATCATATTTGTTCTCTTTCTAGGAACCTAGGGGCAGACTTGCCAGGTATTTGGAGATTTTAGCAGCTTATGATTTTAGTGTTGAGTTCAGAAGAGGTAAAGGGCATTCAAATGCTGATGGGATGTCAAGATGTGTGAGCCTGTGGGATTTTCAGTGTAATGAGGTTGACACAATGGAGCCTTTGAAGTGTGGACCTTGCAAAAGGTGTGTAAAACGGGCATAAGATATGAAGAGTACTCTGCTGCTGGAAGGTAAAGAACGGAATGAGGGTAAAGTTTGCCAGCTGAAAAGTGAAGGTGAGTGTATAAAAAGCATAGATCAGGTGACTGAAAATACAGCGTCCATGGGCCCTAAAAATAATGGAAAATGTAATGAGTCGGGGGTTGAACTCACTGTCATGACTGATATGCAAGGGAGTGGAGATTCTCACCAGAGCTTGGTAAGTTTACGTACGGCCGATGAAACTGCAGAGATTTATAATGGTGTGCCGAACGGTGTATTTCAAGAGCAGCAAGACGAGGGCGAACGGTGTGAAATTATGGGTAGTAATGTGAGGGCTGTGGAAACAAGGTCAAAAGGTAGGCATGAGGAACAGAAATGTAACTCTGCAGGGGATAAGACAGGGCGAAATTCTGGGACCCAAGCTTTTTTGCTGTGACAAAGTAATATTAAGTGAGTATTCAGTTGAAGATTTAGCTGTTTATCAAAAGAACGATCCTGATATTTCATTTGTTTATGGAAGTTTATTGGAAGGTCTTAGAAGACCGTCAAATAAGGATGCAGTAAATAAAGGTCCAGCTGCACGCCACTATTGGATTATTTGGAATACACTCTGTGTAAAAGACGGTCTAGTGTTCAAGGAGTGTTTCCAGAAGAATGGTCTTAGTAAGTATTATCAATTGTTGGTTCCTAGAGCTTTGAAAGTAGAAGTTTTAAAGGAGGCACATGATGCAAGGATGGGAGGACACTTTGGGTGCAAGAAAACATATGAAAAGGTAAAAAAGAAGTATTACTGGTTCTAAATGAAAGAAGATGTGAATAGTTGGGTGCTGAAATGTGACATATGTGCTGCAGATAAAGTTCCACAGAAAAAGCCAAAAGCACCATTGGGGAGTCTGGGTCTGGGTGCCACTCTGGCTACTATGTCAACAGACTTAGTGGGTCCATTCCCAATTACCCCACGCAAGAATAGATTTATCTTAGTTGTAACTGATCATTTTACTAAGTGGGTAGAGATATTTGCAGTTCCTGACCAAACTGCTGTAACAACAGCCAGTGTTATCTTAAATGAAGTGATTGCGAGGTATGGTTAACCCCTCTCAATACATAGTGACTTAGGGAGTTACTATGAAAGTCAGATATTTCAAGAGCTGTGTAGGCTCGTGGAGGTTCGTAAGACTCGGACTTCTATAAGAAATCCTAAAGGAAATGGTCAGGCAGAGAGATTCAACAAAACTCTGGTACGTATGATCAAGGCCTACCTGAAAGGGGAGCAGGAGAATTGGGATTTGAACCTGGGATGTTTAGCTTCAGCATACCGTGCAACTCCCAATACTTCAACAGGTATGAGTCCCAACATGATGATGTTAGGGAGAGAGGTAAGAATACCTGCTGAGCTTAGAAATGGACTAGTCTTTGATACAGATGGCGAAACTGTCACTTCATATGGTGAGTATGTTGACTGGCTGCGTGAGAGAATGCGAGTCGCGCATGATATCGCTCGAAACCATCTTGAGAAAGCCGCGCTACATCACAAGTACGCTTATGAGACGCGACTGAACTGTATGAGCTATAATCCTGGGGTATGTGCGTGGTATTTACATGAGCGTAGGGAACCCGGAATAAGTCCTAAGCTTAAGATGAAATTTGTGCTGTGCGCCATCTTGAAGAAGATTAGCGACATTAAGTATCTGATAAGGTTAGAAGAGGGTGCTGATCGCGTTGTGCATCACGACAAATTGAAGAAGTACGAAGGAGATAATAAACCGTCATGGGTTTTGAGAGTCTATCGCGATTTTAACAGAGGTCATTAGTCAGGTCAAAGGTCAAGTTCATAACAAGATAATTGTATTGGGTACCTAGGGCATAAAATGGTTAATTTCAGAATATGGCTAACAGAATGGTTAAAGAAGTCATGAAGCGGGGTAGAGCCTACAGATGTACGCCCTGTGGATACATAGAGATAAAGGCCAGGGTGGAACAACACTTTAATCACAAGCATGTAGCTGAATACGAGGTGCCCTTTATGTGTTCGATCTGTAACTTTAGGGCAGGAGATAATGACAAATTCAAAAGGCACCAGGAGTCCCCTGCCCACTTGGCTAAAGTAGATCCGCTAACAGAAGCCATATGTGTTCAGATTTCTCAAGTTCCAAGGACTGTACGATTTGGGGAGGATATAATCAAATTATCAAGACCGGAATCGGCACAGCATTGGATGTCGGTTACTTACCAAGATTCCACGGACCAGTCATCCGAAGGTGTAGTGACAGAGGATTTGAGGATCCAATTACTGACGTCAGAACCAATGACGATCACCCCACCCCGGGAAGAAGTAGTAGATTTTGAGGTACCAGGCCAGGCAAGAGTAATTACCACTGAAGAGAAAGGAACGTGCACTGATGCTGATGATATCCTCAGCGGTATTGACCAGAGTTTGGGTGTGATGAACAGTCGTTTAAGAGACACTTTTAGTGAGATGAAAAACTACATAGAGACAATGTCAATAGTAAACAGGCGGCAGGAGGAGATGCTGTATAGACTGGAGAAGAGATTAGATGAGTGCGAAGGGGAGAAGAAGAGGTTGGAAGAAGAGAGAGAGAGACGTAGGAGAGAGCAGAGAGATAGAGAGGAGAGAGAGCGACGTGCGAGAGAGGAGAGAATCAGAGGGAGAGAAGGGAGAAGGAGTCATGATAGAAAATAAGTATACAAAATAAAAGGGAAGGATGGTTAAATACCATGTGTATTTATTTTAAAAAACAGAAGGCATAAGAAAGAGGCATGAGTCTAACGAGCTAAATTCTTCTACACATTTATATATGGTGCATGCATGAGTATGGCATTTATAAATGGGTCCTACAACATATTAGAGTTTAAAATGTTTGTGAGAGACCATCAAACATTTTAACAGGGGGTAGATGTAAGGGCACAGCTGTGATGATAATGATTATGATGATGATGATAGTGGTAGCAGTGGTTGTGATGATGATGATGATACAGAGTAAAGGTCAAGTCGACATTTATTCACCAAGGTCCGGAGATGATGGTGATGTGATCGTCATATTGACGACGGTGACTGTGAGTTACTATGGTTGTGTTCGCCGAGTAATGATGATGATGGAGGCTGAGGAATGATGATGATGGTCGCCGAGTGATGATGATGATGATTATTATAAGTTAACACAGAAGGGGGAGTAGGACTGAATTGGTGAGGGATGATGATGATGGTCGCCGAGTGATGATGATGATGATTATTAGATCTATCTATCTATCTATCTTCTTATATTCTCTGTTATAAGGTAACACAGAAGGGGAAGTAGGACTAAATTAGTAAGAAATGATGATGATGTATGATTGTGCTACATAACTGAATTCGACAGACGGTGTGACCCGGTTCTAGAGGCCCTGAACTCCTCACGACAGACCAAAACCCAGTGGGAAAGAAATGTAAACAAACTATCCATCGCGAAAACCTATGACATTCATAATGGACGAGTTCGTGACTGACACTGCGCTTTAGACAGGAGTAATTACCTGCATGGACAGTTGTAATTGACTGAACTGTAATAGATACTGCCGTCGACGACAGCTGACATGGCGTTGAGACGATATAATCAACTTCAGATCTGCAGAAATGCACTACGAGAATGAAGAGTCGGCCATTATTGTATTGTTGTGTACTTGACGGACAATACCAGAATTCAATTGGAGCACGCGCAAGAGGCTGTTCCCGTATGACGACAAGATGAGTTTTACGTGCCGACTAGACTTTAATTACGAGTTTTAGGACCAGATAGTTTAACGAATATTTAGTTTGTTTCATTTACAGGTGATTGTGGGTGATTTGGTATTTAATTCTATGACAGAAGTAATAATACTGTCTGGAAATCCCAGTTTGTCGGCGGGTGCTGACAGTATGCAAATTAGCCATGTGATGTCTCTAACAAAATCGTACGAGTTCAACATATCCCATCGTAAATTTTCTTACAGATACGTACAACGCTCCCAGCGATTTTAGTATATAAGAGAGAGTATCCTTTTACCGCTCATTCTGTTCTCTGTTCTTCCATCAGATCAGGCCAGAAGACGCAGCGATCGCAGAAAGACTTATCTATTAATCTTAGAATATTTCTTAGTAGGCAGTGACGAACAACAAAGTAAGGATGGAAGCTGATGTGTGGTTGCCGTTATTATTCTGAAGAGTTCGGGTTTGATTTTTCCTTTTTTATTGTTATTTAATCTGTTAGCCTTTGTGTTATGAGTTTGGACTTTCAGGCTCCTTCAAGATATGGTGACCTAGTTAGTGGCCATGGGTGATGCGGTTCGTTGGTACAGACTATAGTCTCGTTCTGGTAAAAGGGGAATACCCAAAGAATGCGGAAGTGACTTGGTGCTATTTTTAGATGGCCTTGATACAGATAACAAAGCTACATGTACAAGGGATGAAAGAGCCTGAGAGAGCAAAGATAAAGTTTTATTTTATTGTTTCTTGTTGATATTCCAACTTTTTACAAATCATTCTGTTATGCAGTTTGTAACAGGATTTTTTTAAAATGTTTAACTTGATAAAATATTTTCCTTAACTTTAAATAGAATAACTTTGTGGCATTAAGCTTTCACTTAAGTAATTAATTAACAATTAAGAGTTTAAAGCTAGGGACATTAAGGTGATCAAAGTTACTATGCGAGTTTAACTACCGGAAGCAGTTAATCTACCTATCACTTTCAAGTTAATTTCTTAACTGACTTAAGGGTTAAGCATACACATATACATTAAGGGCCCCGGTTTTCAGTATGTATACATGAGTTATGCCATGTCTTATCTGAAGCCGGCTATGTGTCAATTATGCTGATGCTTACTTCTATGCGTTAGTTATGCTAACGTTATCCGCAAGCATGCACACACTACTAGCCAATCGTGTTTAAGGGATCGGTTCTCAGGATGCATGAGTTATGCCATGCCTTTGCTGAAAATCGTTTATACTTCAGTCATGCTGATGTTCATCTGCAATTTAGGATTCATCAGATTTCTTGAACTTAATGCAAGTACAGAACTAGCTATAGAATTTGCACTATGTATAAATGTAATACATATGAATGTTATGTCATATATGCTGGGAGGTATTATTGAACCTACGCATTGTGGGGTTATGCCCCTCACTGTGGGTTCTCGAATACCTCTTTGATGACCTTGACCTTGATGTGACCTGATTCGACCTTAACTAAATGCTGTAAAGATCTAGAGACCTCCAGACAAGCAAGGGCAAGGGTACAGTTCAAGTCCTATGGTTTACTGCCTGGGGAGAAGAAACAAGGTTCTATTTCGGCATTACGTGTCGTTTAATGAAATTATAATATTTATTTAGCAGACTCTGCCTTAGTCGTCCTTCACCCTCTGTCGTCTCTCCATTAAGTTATGTCCGTACATTGTGATCACTTATGTCCGTATCGCTCTGCTCGACTGATGCCCCAGCCTGACAACCCCTTAACACGTGGTTCCCGTTGTGCGTGAAGCTATTATGGGTGACCTTGACCCCGTCACCCAGCCCCCTCACAATTAAAATGGTGTCAGAACAGTGGGATCTGTGAAGCCTATGGAAGATATTGAGCAGCAGCATGCCAAGTTTGGTGTGGATGTCTTAACAGAGTATAGGCAGTGAACAGATCCAGTGATACGGACTCATGGGGTTTAGAGTAGAGTGATACGGACTTATAGCAATGCAATTGATTTGGCTGTATAATTCAGTTAAGCCTAAAATGTAATTTCAGGCATTATGGGTAAAAGGAGAAATTTGAAAAGGAGAGACAATGAGGCTGAAGGCGCTGGCAGTGGTAGTGATATAACGTTAAGTGCCATGGAAAACGAGCATGACAGCGCTGATGAGTCAGATACAGGCGCGAGGGGCGGGGCTATAACGCGTAGGGAAAACCCAGGTTTCGAGCTGCCTATTGCGCGTCAAGGGTGTGAGAGAGAAGAAGGAGAGCACTCTGAAGGCATTGACACGGTTAATAATGGGCATGCTGAGGGTGATGCAGCAAGGCATGTGCCAAGGGGAGATAATGAGGTAACAAGGGCAATGAAAGAAATGACAAATGATTTGGTGCAGACAATAAGGGAGTCAAACCAGGCCATTAATGAAAACATTAACACCTTATTGGGGGAGGTACGTCGTGGGCAATCTGTGGAACAGCCTGCATCGGCTTCAGTACAGAATAGAGGTAATAGGTCAGAGCTCGGGAGGAGGATAAGGCCAAATAGAAGGTCTATGTTCTATAGCAGGTACGGTTATTCAGATTCAGATGATGATAGGGACATTTATCATTCTCAGAGACAGCAATATTCTGGTGAGCCAGTGTTGCCAAGGGAGATAACTAAGCTGCCTATTTTCACAGGTAAAGAACCATGGAATGTTTGGTTTAATAGGTTCACAGAGGTTGCAGACAGGAGAAATTGGAGTGATGATGATAGGCTGGACGAGCTTTTGCCGAGGTTGCATGGTACAGCAGGTGAGTTTGTGTTTGGGCAGCTAAGGCGTGATGTAAGAAGCAATTATTCACAGCTGGTGTCTGAACTAAACAGTAGGTTTAGGATTGTGGTGACTTAAAAGACCTATGGGGCTCAGTTTAGTCATCGTAACCAGAAACCTAGCGAGTCTGTGGAAGAGTATGCTGCTGAGCTGAAGCGCTTATATGACAAAGCTCATGCTAATAGGACGAAAATACAAGGCAAGAAGACTTGTTAAGACGTTTTCTTGATGGGCTTTATGATGATAAGGCAAGATTTCAGGTAGAGTATGTAAAGGAACCGAGGGACATTGATGAGGCTGTGTTTCAAGCAGTTGATTTTCAAGAGACACGTCATCGGCTTTTAGTTAGTGAAGGTAATACTGGCAAACGGGGTAAAAGGCATGTCCGATCTGTAAATTATGCTATGACTGAGTATGAAGACAGCGATGATGAGTCTGAAACTGGTCAAGAGCAGAATAAAAGGTCAAAACGTAAAAAGAGTAGCATGGCTCGAAAGATTGGTAATAGCCCGTCTTTACCTGTTAGTAAAACATCTTTGAGTAAGACAGCTAGTAAGCCTGGACAGGCTCAGGGTACTCATGGTGAAGGTAAGATGGAAGAAACACTCAAGGCAATGCAACAGAAAATAGACAGTCTGGAGAAGCAATTGCGAAAGAACGCTGCTAATGCGCAAGGTGAGAGTAGGTCAGACATTGTATGTTATTCCTGTTCACAGTGAGGCCACATTTCTCGTGAATGTCCATTAAGGCAGCAGGGGAGGAGACCTGGGATGCAGAATAAGCCATATGGTACAGGCAATCAAGGGGGCTATCAGAGGCATCGTCCATTTTATCCACAAAACAGAGGGTATAACCAGGCTTCTCAGGGGGTGGAATCTAATTCTCAGCCTTTAAACTGTTAGGGGTCGGTTCTGTTGGCCGTGAGACGACCCTTGTTGGTAAAAATATGGACCTAAACAAATTTGAGGACTCTGGTACTAGGCCAAAGGTTTTCAGACGTAATTTACCTGACAGTGTAGGGGCTTATATTGATGCTATGGTATGTGAGGTGCCTTTCTACTTTACTGTGGATACAGGTGCTTCCCAGACAATTCTGAGCAGGAAAATTTATGATCAGATACCTAGTGATCAGCGACCCAAGCTCAAGCCATCGGCGCATAACATAACGTGTGCTGGGGGGAGTGTACTAAAAGAACATGGAAAGGCAATGTTTACTTTGCAGTTGGGGCCACTTCAGCTTACCAAAGAGTTAATTATAGCTGAGATAGGGGATGAAGGTCTCCTGGGGGCTGACATAATGCAGGAGGATGAAAAGGGCCCTGGAGATTTGATGTTGAGTAAAGGTACTTTGAGACTTAGGGGGGTAGATATTGACATTCTCAGAGTTGGTAAGGATAACAAAGTTAGGAAAGTGACTGCTGCTGATCATTACAGAGTGCCAGGGTACTGTGAACAGGTAATAGATGTCTTTATTGAAAGATTTCCAGAAGATGACTATGAAAGACATAGGGATGTTCTGGTGGAACCTTGTGAGGGTTTTACAGATAGGTGCCATCTGGTTATGGCAAGTACAGTTGTTGATTTGAATTCCAGTCCTACACAAAAGGTAAGGTTGCTTAATCCATCAAGTCTTCCTGTTTCAATCAATCAAGATAGTGTTATTGGTAATGCTGAACGGTATGATGGGATATATCAGCTAATGGACTCGGAAGACGCTTCTGACGCAGGTAACAATAGTGCAGTAAGGCGGATCAGATTTGTCAACCAATGTGCTTCCGAGGCTGAGCAATGTGTGACTGACTTATCGTTCCAGGGTAAGGTACCATATCATTTAGAACAGCTATGTGAGAGGTCATGTTCTGGTAAGTCCAAGCAAGAAGGGGACAGAATAAAACATCTGCTAGTGAAGCATCAGAATGCATTCTCAAGGGATGAGTATGATTTAGGGCTGACGCATTTGGCAGAGCATGTTATAGATACTGGGGATGCAAAGCCCGTGCGCGTGCCCCCAAGAAGAGTACCTTTAGCTTTTGCTGACGAAGAGCGCCAGGTAATTGAAACCATGGAAAAAACAGGGTATTATACGTAAGTCACACAGTTGCTGGAGTAGTCCTCTGTGTCTAGTACGCAAGAAAGATGGAAAGGTGCGGCCATGTATAGATTACAGGTTGGTTAACAAATTGACAACCGTTGACAACCAACCAATACCAAGGACTCGAGACTGTTTAGATGCTGTTGCGGGGGCGCGATTGTTTTCTACTTTCGACGTTACGAGTTCTTATCATCAAATTAGAGTCCGAGAGAAAGACATACCTAAAACTGCATTCATAACAAAATACGGGTTGTATGAGCACTGTACCATGCCTATGGGTTTGAAAAATTCGAGTGCAACATTTCAGAGGTGTATGGAAGCTGCCCTTAAAGGTTTACAATGGATAACATGTTTGATATATCTTGATGATGTGGTGGTTTTTGCGAAGACTTTTGACGAGCACTGTGCACGAGTGGATGAGGTGCTCAGTCGCATAGAAATGGCAGGCATAAAACTGAAGCCTGATAAGTGCCATCTTTTTGAAGGAGAAGTCCACTTTCTAGGGCACATTATTTCGGGCAAGGGTGTTCGTCCCAGTCCAGATAACGTGGCTAAGATTTTGCAGTTGGCCGTGCCTGAAAACATCACTCAAGCTCGAGCACTCATATGTATGGGAAGTTATTATCGCCGTCATGTTAGGGGATTTTCAGACATGATGAAGCCCATAATAGAACTGACCAAGAAAGGTAAGAAATTTGAATGGACTGAGAAATGTCAAGCAGCATTTGAGAAGCTCAAAGAGGCACTGATGAGTCCTGAAATCATGGCATATCCGCTTGATGAAGGTGAATACTTCTTGGACTTTGATGCAAGTGATCACGCCATTGGTGGTGTGCTCAGTCAGATTCAAGGGGGTGTAGAAAAAGTTATCTCATATGGTAGTAAGATCATGAACAAGGCTGAGAGGAACTATTGTGTCACAGATAAAGAACTTCTTGCCTTGCGTTACTTTGTGGAGTACTATAGACAATATCTGCTTGGAAGAAGGTTTACGGTAAGAACTGACTACCAGGCATTATCATATTTGTTCTCTTTCTAGGAACCTAGGGGCAGACTTGCCAGGTATTTGGAGATTTTAGCAGCTTATGATTTTAGTGTTGAGTTCAGAAGAGGTAAAGGGCATTCAAATGCTGATGGGATGTCAAGATGTGTGAGCCTGTGGGATTTTCAGTGTAATGAGGTTGACACAATGGAGCCTTTGAAGTGTGGACCTTGCAAAAGGTGTGTAAAACGGGCATAAGATATGAAGAGTACTCTGCTGCTGGAAGGTAAAGAACGGAATGAGGGTAAAGTTTGCCAGCTGAAAAGTGAAGGTGAGTGTATAAAAAGCATAGATCAGGTGACTGAAAATACAGCGTCCATGGGCCCTAAAAATAATGGAAAATGTAATGAGTCGGGGGTTGAACTCACTGTCATGACTGATATGCAAGGGAGTGGAGATTCTCACCAGAGCTTGGTAAGTTTACGTACGGCCGATGAAACTGCAGAGATTTATAATGGTGTGCCGAACGGTGTATTTCAAGAGCAGCAAGACGAGGGCGAACGGTGTGAAATTATGGGTAGTAATGTGAGGGCTGTGGAAACAAGGTCAAAAGGTAGGCATGAGGAACAGAAATGTAACTCTGCAGGGGATAAGACAGGGCGAAATTCTGGGACCCAAGCTTTTTTGCTGTGACAAAGTAATATTAAGTGAGTATTCAGTTGAAGATTTAGCTGTTTATCAAAAGAACGATCCTGATATTTCATTTGTTTATGGAAGTTTATTGGAAGGTCTTAGAAGACCGTCAAATAAGGATGCAGTAAATAAAGGTCCAGCTGCACGCCACTATTGGATTATTTGGAATACACTCTGTGTAAAAGACGGTCTAGTGTTCAAGGAGTGTTTCCAGAAGAATGGTCTTAGTAAGTATTATCAATTGTTGGTTCCTAGAGCTTTGAAAGTAGAAGTTTTAAAGGAGGCACATGATGCAAGGATGGGAGGACACTTTGGGTGCAAGAAAACATATGAAAAGGTAAAAAAGAAGTATTACTGGTTCTAAATGAAAGAAGATGTGAATAGTTGGGTGCTGAAATGTGACATATGTGCTGCAGATAAAGTTCCACAGAAAAAGCCAAAAGCACCATTGGGGAGTCTGGGTCTGGGTGCCACTCTGGCTACTATGTCAACAGACTTAGTGGGTCCATTCCCAATTACCCCACGCAAGAATAGATTTATCTTAGTTGTAACTGATCATTTTACTAAGTGGGTAGAGATATTTGCAGTTCCTGACCAAACTGCTGTAACAACAGCCAGTGTTATCTTAAATGAAGTGATTGCGAGGTATGGTTAACCCCTCTCAATACATAGTGACTTAGGGAGTTACTATGAAAGTCAGATATTTCAAGAGCTGTGTAGGCTCGTGGAGGTTCGTAAGACTCGGACTTCTATAAGAAATCCTAAAGGAAATGGTCAGGCAGAGAGATTCAACAAAACTCTGGTACGTATGATCAAGGCCTACCTGAAAGGGGAGCAGGAGAATTGGGATTTGAACCTGGGATGTTTAGCTTCAGCATACCGTGCAACTCCCAATACTTCAACAGGTATGAGTCCCAACATGATGATGTTAGGGAGAGAGGTAAGAATACCTGCTGAGCTTAGAAATGGACTAGTCTTTGATACAGATGGCGAAACTGTCACTTCATATGGTGAGTATGTTGACTGGCTGCGTGAGAGAATGCGAGTCGCGCATGATATCGCTCGAAACCATCTTGAGAAAGCCGCGCTACATCACAAGTACGCTTATGAGACGCGACTGAACTGTATGAGCTATAATCCTGGGGTATGTGCGTGGTATTTACATGAGCGTAGGGAACCCGGAATAAGTCCTAAGCTTAAGATGAAATTTGTGCTGTGCGCCATCTTGAAGAAGATTAGCGACATTAAGTATCTGATAAGGTTAGAAGAGGGTGCTGATCGCGTTGTGCATCACGACAAATTGAAGAAGTACGAAGGAGATAATAAACCGTCATGGGTTTTGAGAGTCTATCGCGATTTTAACAGAGGTCATTAGTCAGGTCAAAGGTCAAGTTCATAACAAGATAATTGTATTGGGTACCTAGGGCATAAAATGGTTAATTTCAGAATATGGCTAACAGAATGGTTAAAGAAGTCATGAAGCGGGGTAGAGCCTACAGATGTACGCCCTGTGGATACATAGAGATAAAGGCCAGGGTGGAACAACACTTTAATCACAAGCATGTAGCTGAATACGAGGTGCCCTTTATGTGTTCGATCTGTAACTTTAGGGCAGGAGATAATGACAAATTCAAAAGGCACCAGGAGTCCCCTGCCCACTTGGCTAAAGTAGATCCGCTAACAGAAGCCATATGTGTTCAGATTTCTCAAGTTCCAAGGACTGTACGATTTGGGGAGGATATAATCAAATTATCAAGACCGGAATCGGCACAGCATTGGATGTCGGTTACTTACCAAGATTCCACGGACCAGTCATCCGAAGGTGTAGTGACAGAGGATTTGAGGATCCAATTACTGACGTCAGAACCAATGACGATCACCCCACCCCGGGAAGAAGTAGTAGATTTTGAGGTACCAGGCCAGGCAAGAGTAATTACCACTGAAGAGAAAGGAACGTGCACTGATGCTGATGATATCCTCAGCGGTATTGACCAGAGTTTGGGTGTGATGAACAGTCGTTTAAGAGACACTTTTAGTGAGATGAAAAACTACATAGAGACAATGTCAATAGTAAACAGGCGGCAGGAGGAGATGCTGTATAGACTGGAGAAGAGATTAGATGAGTGCGAAGGGGAGAAGAAGAGGTTGGAAGAAGAGAGAGAGAGACGTAGGAGAGAGCAGAGAGATAGAGAGGAGAGAGAGCGACGTGCGAGAGAGGAGAGAATCAGAGGGAGAGAAGGGAGAAGGAGTCATGATAGAAAATAAGTATACAAAATAAAAGGGAAGGATGGTTAAATACCATGTGTATTTATTTTAAAAAACAGAAGGCATAAGAAAGAGGCATGAGTCTAACGAGCTAAATTCTTCTACACATTTATATATGGTGCATGCATGAGTATGGCATTTATAAATGGGTCCTACAACATATTAGAGTTTAAAATGTTTGTGAGAGACCATCAAACATTTTAACAGGGGGTAGATGTAAGGGCACAGCTGTGATGATAATGATTATGATGATGATGATAGTGGTAGCAGTGGTTGTGATGATGATGATGATACAGAGTAAAGGTCAAGTCGACATTTATTCACCAAGGTCCGGAGATGATGGTGATGTGATCGTCATATTGACGACGGTGACTGTGAGTTACTATGGTTGTGTTCGCCGAGTAATGATGATGATGGAGGCTGAGGAATGATGATGATGGTCGCCGAGTGATGATGATGATGATTATTATAAGTTAACACAGAAGGGGGAGTAGGACTGAATTGGTGAGGGATGATGATGATGGTCGCCGAGTGATGATGATGATGATTATTAGATCTATCTATCTATCTATCTTCTTATATTCTCTGTTATAAGGTAACACAGAAGGGGAAGTAGGACTAAATTAGTAAGAAATGATGATGATGTATGATTGTGCTACATAACTGAATTCGACAGACGGTGTGACCCGGTTCTAGAGGCCCTGAACTCCTCACGACAGACCAAAACCCAGTGGGAAAGAAATGTAAACAAACTATCCATCGCGAAAACCTATGACATTCATAATGGACGAGTTCGTGACTGACACTGCGCTTTAGACAGGAGTAATTACCTGCATGGACAGTTGTAATTGACTGAACTGTAATAGATACTGCCGTCGACGACAGCTGACATGGCGTTGAGACGATATAATCAACTTCAGATCTGCAGAAATGCACTACGAGAATGAAGAGTCGGCCATTATTGTATTGTTGTGTACTTGACGGACAATACCAGAATTCAATTGGAGCACGCGCAAGAGGCTGTTCCCGTATGACGACAAGATGAGTTTTACGTGCCGACTAGACTTTAATTACGAGTTTTAGGACCAGATAGTTTAACGAATATTTAGTTTGTTTCATTTACAGGTGATTGTGGGTGATTTGGTATTTAATTCTATGACAGAAGTAATAATACTGTCTGGAAATCCCAGTTTGTCGGCGGGTGCTGACAGTATGCAAATTAGCCATGTGATGTCTCTAACAAAATCGTACGAGTTCAACATATCCCATCGTAAATTTTCTTACAGATACGTACAACGCTCCCAGCGATTTTAGTATATAAGAGAGAGTATCCTTTTACCGCTCATTCTGTTCTCTGTTCTTCCATCAGATCAGGCCAGAAGACGCAGCGATCGCAGAAAGACTTATCTATTAATCTTAGAATATTTCTTAGTAGGCAGTGACGAACAACAAAGTAAGGATGGAAGCTGATGTGTGGTTGCCGTTATTATTCTGAAGAGTTCGGGTTTGATTTTTCCTTTTTTATTGTTATTTAATCTGTTAGCCTTTGTGTTATGAGTTTGGACTTTCAGGCTCCTTCAAGATATGGTGACCTAGTTAGTGGCCATGGGTGATGCGGTTCGTTGGTACAGACTATAGTCTCGTTCTGGTAAAAGGGGAATACCCAAAGAATGCGGAAGTGACTTGGTGCTATTTTTAGATGGCCTTGATACAGATAACAAAGCTACATGTACAAGGGATGAAAGAGCCTGAGAGAGCAAAGATAAAGTTTTATTTTATTGTTTCTTGTTGATATTCCAACTTTTTACAAATCATTCTGTTATGCAGTTTGTAACAGGATTTTTTTAAAATGTTTAACTTGATAAAATATTTTCCTTAACTTTAAATAGAATAACTTTGTGGCATTAAGCTTTCACTTAAGTAATTAATTAACAATTAAGAGTTTAAAGCTAGGGACATTAAGGTGATCAAAGTTACTATGCGAGTTTAACTACCGGAAGCAGTTAATCTACCTATCACTTTCAAGTTAATTTCTTAACTGACTTAAGGGTTAAGCATACACATATACATTAAGGGCCCCGGTTTTCAGTATGTATACATGAGTTATGCCATGTCTTATCTGAAGCCGGCTATGTGTCAATTATGCTGATGCTTACTTCTATGCGTTAGTTATGCTAACGTTATCCGCAAGCATGCACACACTACTAGCCAATCGTGTTTAAGGGATCGGTTCTCAGGATGCATGAGTTATGCCATGCCTTTGCTGAAAATCGTTTATACTTCAGTCATGCTGATGTTCATCTGCAATTTAGGATTCATCAGATTTCTTGAACTTAATGCAAGTACAGAACTAGCTATAGAATTTGCACTATGTATAAATGTAATACATATGAATGTTATGTCATATATGCTGGGAGGTATTATTGAACCTACGCATTGTGGGGTTATGCCCCTCACTGTGGGTTCTCGAATACCTCTTTGATGACCTTGACCTTGATGTGACCTGATTCGACCTTAACTAAATGCTGTAAAGATCTAGAGACCTCCAGACAAGCAAGGGCAAGGGTACAGTTCAAGTCCTATGGTTTACTGCCTGGGGAGAAGAAACAAGGTTCTATTTCGGCATTACGTGTCGTTTAATGAAATTATAATATTTATTTAGCAGACTCTGCCTTAGTCGTCCTTCACCCTCTGTCGTCTCTCCATTAAGTTATGTCCGTACATTGTGATCACTTATGTCCGTATCGCTCTGCTCGACTGATGCCCCAGCCTGACAACCCCTTAACACGTGGTTCCCGTTGTGCGTGAAGCTATTATGGGTGACCTTGACCCCGTCACCCAGCCCCCTCACAATATGCTGAAACAGGATGGGAAACGTTGGCCTCCAGAAGATATAAGCACAAAATTACAACGTTTTACAAAATGTATCATGGTATATCTCCAGTATATCTGTCCTCACTCTTACCACCCACGATCGGAGAAAACGTCTCATACAATCTTCGCAATCCCAACAATCTTCGTACGATTCAAAGCCATTCGCAGCTCTACTATAATTCTTTTCTTCCAAATGCTGTGAGGACTTGGAATTCCTTACCTGAGGAAACCAGACTTTGCACTTCTACAGCATCACTAAAACAGCATCTAAACCAGGACGTTAACCCTCCACCTCGCTTCTACAATGAAGGGAAGCGCCTCGGTCAAATTCTTCATAGTCGATTGAGGACCAACTGCAGTTCCTTAAACCAACATTTATTCTCAAAGAACATTGTTCCAAGTGCATCGTGTACATGTGGTCTTATCGAAGATACCAAACATTTTCTTCTTCACTGTCCTCTCTATCACAACATCAGGATCGATATGTTACGGTCTGTTTCTCAGCTTTGTCAGCCCAGCCTTGATGTCTTCCTCTACGGCGATCCAAATCTTAATCATCATGAAAATACGCAAATATTTATTTCCTTTCATAACTATATTTTGAAAACTAAAAGGTTTCAAGTCAATCGATAAGTTGATATAAGAAACAAACACAAATTAATCTTAGCCGGTGTATTCTGTCTAGAGTTCTAGTAAACTCTACGTGCTCAAGTATAGCATATGCAAAGGTACATGTACCTTTGATAAGCATGGTCAGCAGCGCACTAGATACCAGTAGGAACTGGAAGTTAGTTGGTCCCCGTGGAGCCCCCCCCCCACACACACACACACACATACAGTTCTAGTTTTGTAGTCTCATGTTACTGTATGACCTTTTGTAAATTCTGGATATTCGTATACCAACAACAATGCTGCAAATGTGTGATGGTTCCCAACGGGCGTTCGTGATAGAACTGTGCTGCATCGGCGATGATCCGACGTTGTGACGTCGAAATATTGTTGATGCAGCGCCGTAATGTCCAACCTCGACCCATTTGGGAACCACTATCACTTTGTAACAGCATAATTAATACCTTTGCAATCGACAATTGCTTTATCTCTGTTGTACCACTGACAAGTATCTAGGGATACAGATTCGTATAAGTCCTTGACTTTCTTCTGAATCCCTTTTGTATTGTGTCATTTATTACACTTTGTATTTGTATGCTTGCTATACGAATAAAATATGTTTAAACCAATCCACACGTATCTGTCACTTCTGTGACGTCACAGCCAGTCGCTAGTTTTCATACAGGTAATACTAGGAAAATGTATAGAGTTATATAGGAGCCCGTCATTTAACTAATAAAATCTTTTATTTTCATTTCTACAAGATTTTATTATAACCTCGCATTTGATAGAAAAATGTCTCTGCTTCATTTTGGTACCAAATTTGTTGAAATAAAATAAATTTTAAAGTGGCCCAGATTCTAATGAATGCCACTGGGGTATTTCCCTATTAAGTCTTCGTATTTTACAACAAAAATGAAAAATAGCCTTAATTCAAAGGCTCAAAAGTCATATTTGTTAAAATTTCTCCGTGCGCTATAACCTCTCACTAGAAAGATCTATTTAATATCTATATTCATGTTGTAAAATTTTTAGAAAAATAGTTTATTAAAAGTGGCCGACAGGTTGTAGAAAATAGCTATATTTGAAGTTTCGGATCAAAAATGTGTAAAGATTACACAGACGCAGGGCTTGTATAGACACATCCAAAGTCTACGTCACACAAGGTCAAAGGTCATTAGCCTCGTTTTACCTGGTGGGCAAAAAACTCCCGATCCATTATCTACCGTTGATGTAGCACAAGTTATTTTCTGTAATTACTATTGTTAAATCGTCCTGTCAAATTTGCTTGCCACAGATCATTTAGGACATTAAACTGCATCGTTTACGTATAAGTTTGGATGGAAAGTATGCACGCTTTAATCTAATTTCCGTCTGTTAAATAAAGCGCATCGACTACGTTTTGGCGTGATGGTGGGTACTTTCATAACCCTTTTAAGGCAACAAAAAGTGCGATAAAATTTCAGAAGAGACTGGTTCTATATCTTTTTATACTTATACAACACAAAATGACAAGGAACAGTTAATATTTTGGAGAAAGAATGAGTTTAATTACACGATAAATATTCGAACTTCGCATTGACACTATACGGCAACAGTAATGTTTTGCTAACCAGATAAAAGCGCCCCCATATATGGGAGATAATTGGCGCATGCGCAATGGAATGTAAACAATGTCACATGTCAAAACATTGGATCCGTCTATACACAGGATATTAGAATGAATCGCAAAAGAAGTTATAAGAATTGAAAATCGGTATCAATATGGATAATATTATTGAAAGAATTAGAAAGAATATTTTGCTTTAAGAAAACAAATATACATCCATAATTGAAAACTTTGAACTCATAACGTATTTATTTATTTTTGATAATGTAAAATTATGTTTTTAATTTGCAACCTTTTGAAGGTTGTTTTAAGATTTGCTTTAATTATATTTTCGCCTAGGAAAACTACTAACTGCTTAATTAGAAAACTTGAATGATACGATGTATATTTCCACCATTACGAAAACGCGCCTATACAAATACATTGTAAATTTCACGGCCAACTTACAACAATTTAAGAAAAAGTTCTTTCTTATATCTACTCTTGATTATAGATTGAGGGTATACTCGTTAGAATGACGATGATGACTCGATAGAACAGTCAAAAGTGTGATTTTAAGCTCAAAAGTTTTTTTTATTATTATTTTTATCTCATTTCTGCTCAAAACAAAGATTGTGGGTACTTGTTAAAATCGCCTCACTGAGTCGGTTCTAACGATTAACCACAATCTATGTTTTTAGCAGAAATAACGGACAATTATTGTTTGTGAGGATCAAATAATTTTCAGTTTTGACGGTAAAATTTTCAATCTACATTTGAATAGGCATGCTTAGGCAATGTTAGGCAATGTTCACTGAGTCGGTTCTAACGATTAACCACAATCTATGTTTTTAGCAGAAATAACGGACAATTATTGTTTGTGAGGATCAAATAATTTTCAGTTTTTGACGGTAAAATTTTCAATCTACATTTGAATAGGCATGCTTAGGCAATGTTAGATTTTACACCAGTCCTGTAGCTGCAGTGTTTTAATTCATGTGTTTAGAAAACTTTAATATTCTCGATAAGTTATAATTTATATAATACGATGCATATTTCCATCAATACGAAAACACGCCTATTCAAATACCCTGTAAATTTCACGGTCAAAACCAGCAATTGTAAGAAAAAAAAATGTTTTTCTTATACATATACTTTGTGGGTACGCGATAGAACTGCCTCTGCGAGGCGGTTCTAACGAGTACCCACAATCTATATTTTAGAGAGAAATAAGAAAAATGAGCACCCTGAATTTATGGTTCGTGGCTCAAAGTCATACATAAGAAGTAAGAATCTTTCGTCTGGATCGTGTCATTTTTCTCTTATGAAATCCAAACATAGTGGTTCTTTTCTTTGTCTCATTAATTAATTTTAATCTTCTCTGGGCTTAGCCGAAATAAAATATTAAATTTGGCAAAATATCTCATTTGTGCAATCGTTTCAGAAGCTGTGTTTCTTTCCCGCACCTGCTCCCTTAAATTACAATATACAATGTTGTCATTTTTAAATGAATAACCAGGGCTTCAGCTGAAGTGCACGACCCAACGGATTGCGGCTTTTAGCTTTATTAGGGTTTCCATATATGGGTATGGCGGCCATTTTGGTCATGTGACCTGGACCTAAAACGGTTCCCCCAATAAATGCGCCTTATCGTAAGGAGCAAAAATATATCTTATACTTTAGTACTGTATTCTGAATCGTTTGCAGGATAAAATGCATTCTCACTTTTCCAATACAAAAGCATATACATGCGTCAAAGTTTGACCTAGGCACAAAGAAGGTCAAGGTCAACCCAGGGTCACCATTTTAGCAATTTATGATGGGACTTTGTCCCAGATTCTATTTATCAAGTTTCGTGGAAATCTGGCCAGTGGTTCTGGAGAAGACTATTTTTGAAGGGTTTTTACCATATATGGCTTGGCGGCCATTTGGTCATGTGACCTGGACCCAATGAGCAAATTTTGGTTTCCCCCATCCCATAGAGGCTCCATATGAAATTTGACTTCAATCGGCCCAACGGTTTCCGAGGAGAAGCAGTTCGAAAATTTTCACATTTTTCGCCTCGGCGAGGCTATACTAAATGGAATGTAATATTTCGCAAGTTCATTGGTTAGATCTCATTGATACCTATCAGTATGCCAAAAATTGTTTAAATATTCCAAGCGGTTAAGTCACTATCACCAATTTTCACAAACGGGTTACGG
The DNA here is from genome assembly GCA_963580285.1 of Lucinisca nassula. Classification (NCBI taxonomy): domain Eukaryota; kingdom Metazoa; phylum Mollusca; class Bivalvia; order Lucinida; family Lucinidae; genus Lucinisca; species Lucinisca nassula. The sequence continues at coordinate 63,353 of CAUZLF010000212.1, read as the reverse complement.
ACGGACAGACAGACAGACCATATATGGCTTGGCGGCCATTTTGGTAATGTGACCTGGACCCCGTGAGCAAATTTTGGTTTCCCCCATCCAATAGAGGCCCCTTATGAAATTTGACTTCAATCGGCCCAACGGTTTCCGAGGAGAAGCAGTTCGAAAATTTTCACATTTTTCGCCTCGGCGAGGCTATACTAAATGGAATGTAATATTTCGCAAGTTCATTGGTTAGATCTCATTGATATCTATCAGTATGCCAAAAATTGTTTAAATATTCCAAGCGGTTAAGTCACTATCACCAATTTTCACAACTGGGTTACGGGCGGACAGACAGACTGACAGAATGACCGAATGACAGAATGACACGGTGATTTTAGGGCACTCTTAGAAAATCAACCGTCTTCAGTCGGTCGCTTTTTCTGCGGTTCGTGCAATACACAATGGTTCACCCGAAGGCTATGCTATGAAATTGATCGTTTATGTCAAAAGGTGTGTGTGTGGTGGGGTGGGGGTGCGGGCGTGATATACCGCGCAAGACCACGTTAGTTTTATGGATTGTTTGATTATCTTAATTACATAGAATGTGAGGTTTATAATGACAAACAAACCACAAACCAATTGTTTTTTTACATTGCATTAACCCTTATCCTGCTGTTCACGACAACCCCTAACATTGCCAACAGTGTAGATCCAGATCAGATTAGTTCTAAAGAAGCCATCTGATCAGTATCTATACTGTTTGTCTACCAGTTTGTGAATTTGAACGAAAACAGTATACAATGTAGTTTGATTGGCTGATAGTATAGATGTGACTTATTATATTATCGTTTGAACAGCCTCGTCGAGGCGTTTCTACCGAGTATCCGCAATGTATGTTATGTGCATAAATATTAAAATTATCAGGATTTTTTAATCTAAAAATTTCAATTTTAGGGTGATCAAAGATTTAATATAATATAATATAATGTGAGTATAGGCTGCTTTTGTTGTGTCTTGTCTAAATCTTAAAGTAAGAAAATTACGACACAAACCCACTTTCTTTATACTGAAATGACGCAAAATGTATCAGTGTATATTGAAATAACATGAGTTGCTCGCCTAGGGCGTCCGAGATATGTTTATCCAAAGTTTGTGAGTGTTGTGTATTGACTCATTTTGTACCGAATCCCACAAAACGGGTTATAGCAAAAAGTGCAGGCTCAGATCAGACGCCACCGAGCTCGGCTTTTGTTCAGGAACTTCTTTTTGCAAAAAGTTCAGCCATTCTTTTATTTTTCAAATATATTTAGAAAACACTTCACACCATCAAATTTTGAAATGGACTTGTGCTTATATATAAGGTTGACGAATTCCGGTCAAAACAAAATGGGTTAAACTAATATAGACGACAGAGCTTTAGTTGCTTTAATTAGCACACCCCTTTAGAGCTTTTCATATCAGAAATTAGACTGGAGTTTAAAGGCCTTCTCAACACTTTTTCTTAACGCAAGACCACGTTAGTTTTATGGATTGTTTGATTATCTTAGTTACTTAGACAAAAAAGTGAAGTTTAAAATGACAAACAAACCACAAACCAATTTGTTTTACATTGCATTTACCCTTATCCTGCTGTTCACGACAACTCCTAACTTTGCAAACAGTGTAGATCCCGATCAGATTAGTTCTGAAGAAGCCATCTGATCAGGATCTATACTGTTTGTCTACCAGTTTGTGAATTTGAACGAAAACAGTATACAATGTAGTCTGATTGGCTGTTAGTATAGATGTGACTTATTATATTGTTCTCGTTTGAACAACCTCGTCGAGGCGTTTCTACCGAGTGTCCGCAATGTATGTTATGTGCAGAAATATTAAAATTATCAGGTTTTTTTTTTAATCTGAAAATTTCAATTTTAGGGTGGTAAAGGTTTTATATAATGTGAGTATAGGCTCCTTTCGTTGTTTAAATCTTAAAGTAAGAAAATTACGACACAACCCCACTTTCTTTATTCTGAAATAACTGAGGATGTATCGGTGTATATTGAAATAACGTGAGTTGCTCGCCTAGGGCGTCCGAGATATGTTTATCCAAAGTTTGTGAGTGTTGTGCATTAACCCATTTTGTACCGAATCCCACAAAACGGGTTATAGCAAAACGTGCAGGCCCAGATCAGACGCCACCGAGTTCGGCTTTTGTTCAGGAACTTCTTTTCGCAAAAACTTCAGCCATTTTTTATTTTTTTAAATATATTTAGAAAACACCTCACACCATCAAATTTTGAAATGGACTTGTGCTATGTATAAGATTGACAAATTCCGGTCGGTACCAGCTCTTCAACCGTCAAGATCAACTTTCAGCATGTCTGTCTCGATGAAAGAATATCGACTTCCAGAGCCACTTGTGGCTTTCTTGCAGTCATGCCGACTGCATGGGGTGCCTGAAGTGCCAACAGGTCTTCAGCACCATTGCGTGACTGTCAGCCTACGCTGGGATTTGAGCACTCCAGCTCCAGCCAGATCCAAGAAGACAGTAAGGAACCAACAACCAAGACTACAACAAGCAGCGCCTCCAGCTGTCAAGACAGTCACCACAACCACTGCGACCATCACCAGGAAACAGAGGCCGCAAACAACAGCCAGCGCCGAGCCAGCGCCAATGATACAGAAACCGACGCTCCCGCCAACGCCGTCATCGCCAGCACCAGCTCATCCCCAGCCCGAAGAAAGTCCACAGCCAGCGACCACCGTTCCAATCTCCTTAGAGAGACCACCCCCGCCTAAAGCACAACGACGCTCGTCACTAGCCCAACCCACTAGAAGAGGAAGAATCTGGACATCGGGAGAAAAAGACTTCGAGAAGCTGCCACCCAACCCACAACAACCATGGCATGAGAAATATCACCTGGGCAGAGCCTGGGTGGCAGCTACTTCCGACTCCCCCTCCACCATCCTAGAATCGCACCGCCTGAAAAGACCCAACGAAACGATCAACGTGGACCTTGCCGTATATGCCTTCAAGACAAAAGATACGCCCATCTTCCTAATTTACAAGGGACCTACCTCAAAGTACTACGACGAGCACATCTACAACTTCATCGAAAAACGCACCGAAGAGACCCCCGTGAACAAGAAGAGAACCCGGAAGGTCCACAAGCTATTCCTAGATACGGCGATGACGGAGGGAGTGTTAGTTAGGAGGGCGCGTCCCTCCTAAACCTGCACCGGACCGAGATCGTGAACTTAGGGCCGCATGTCCGAAAACCCTGTTTACCATGGGTATTGCAAGGCTACTTCATGTGTAGCCAGTCCGACGCCAATCACGCGGCCCTAAGAGAGAGCAACATGACCTAGTTTGCTCGGGCGAAACAGAGAAATCGCGATTTGCAGCCGAAATTGGCATTGATTTCTCTGTTGCTTCATGCCCACTTTCGACCTGGCGTTCAAAATTCAAAATTACAGTGCTTCTATTTACCTATGGGAGGGCACTGGCAGACCAGCACGATTCGTATTCTGCTGACCACTGCCGCGATTCGCAGCCCAGAAGCACTAAAACTTAGCCTCTTTGCCTTCCTTCTCTACCACGGCCAGACGGGCACTGGCTATGGAACACGATTTGCAGGTCGGAATTGACCATGTTCCATAGCAGCGATTGACAGCCCATATCTATTTGGAGACTCCATCAAAAACCACGGTAACTTACAGGCCACTTTCACCTTTATTGCACTGTGACTGAGGCGAGAGGAGTACACCGGAATTAGTGTACAACTCCATGCGAAAGCCTTTCAGAAAGTGGGAAAACTAATCCTGGACACGGTCTAGGGGTAGCCCGTATGTGCTTATAGCGCCCGGTTACCTTAAAAACTAGTTCAGTCAGTCAGTCCGGTCGGTACAAAATGACTTAATCTGATGTAGACGACAGAGCTTTAGTTGCTTTAATTAGCACATCCCAGTAGAGCTCTTCATATCAGAAGTTAGACTGGAGTTTAAAGGCCTTCTCCACACGTTTTGTGTCATATGGAACTTAAATTGTCAGTTAACCTATCCCCACTTTCTACTGAGAAGATTTCATGACCAGTTTCCACGAAAGAATATAGCCGTCTCCGGCAGGTATCGAACCCGCATCCTCCTGATGACCAATCATTCGCGCATGCGACTGAGCTACCGAGGCCGGCTTCAGAAATAAGTCAACACCCGTGTAAAATTAGGTCTTCATATATGGTTATTTAAAATGAATTTTCCATAAAAAAAAAACCGCGACGTGATTTTAAACAATGTGGCATTGGCGACTAGCATAGACTCAGATCAGACTGCGCTTATAAGCAAGTGCAGTCTGATCAGAGACTTTGGTACGCGGAAGCAATGCAGTTCATAGAACCGTTATTGAATCAGTAAACATGCAGGCTGATCTTGTCTTCACCTTAAAAACTACCACATTATTTGAAATCCTGTGTCGAAGCTGAATTCCAAACATACGCCACCGTGTCTACTACGGCTTATGTTCGGATACATAATTCCTTTACGGCGTAACAGTCCTCACTAGAGGCCAGAGCTTTATAAATGGCATGTCATTACTATACGCTGAATTTCATTAATTAAATAAATTCTTTTATATATTGTCATCACAACGTTTCTTTTATTGTTGCACCAAAATCCTAGCTGATCGGGAGCCACACTGCCCAAAAGAGTATCACACGAGAATACGCCGGGACTGGGCACGGATCCACCACAAGGAAAATCCATCGCCCAGCCTCTCCGGAGGCAAACGGGAAATCAGTACGAGATGTAACGCTGGGGTTTGCGGTCTTAGGACTTTGGCACTGAGCAGCGTTGCGTCAAAATCCTGGCTGATCGAGAACCACACAACCCAAAGGAGAACGGCACACAAACACACTAGCAAACAAAAAGGCTCTCCTTCAGGAATGCACATAGATGAGTGGGACAGAAATAAGAAACAATAGGCCTTATCACATCTTTGTTTTTCTCTTTTTTTTTTTTTTTTCGCAAATTTCGTTTTCGAATAAAGGATGTACATTATAAGGTTACCCAAACGGAATGATCTGGGGGCCCACAAAAGGACCCTTTTATAAACACCCGACTAGCAGAAAAATCGCAGGAAGGCCCTTTCTAAGCACACATGGTATTGCTTCTGTCCCTCCCTTGACAAGTGAATACGGTCCCTATAATAGTGCCTGTGGAGACGACCATCGCTGTCCCAATTTTGCCCTCGGAAAATATGAACCGCTGTCCCACAAGTCAACATCATAGCTCGCCACGCGCATACCAACACGGTCGAAAAACCGAACCTCGCCTGGTAAATCAAACAGCCCTCGGCACTGCCCTTGTCGTTTAACATAAGAATCACCAAAGACAGCAAATCGCGCCATGACCGTAATTAAAACGGACGGTCAAGACGGCCAAATATTTATACAGATAAGGGAAATTAACTAACTAACTAGGGCATGACTAAGCGCGACCCTGAAGGAGGGCATCAACACACAACCACCCACGCAAAACTAAAACAACACACATCCACCCACGCAATGCTCAATTAGGTAGGCCTAGATATAGCGATAGTTGTAGAATATTTGTAGAGTAGGAATCCCGTAGAGAGGATAGTATAGGAAAAGAGAGATTAAAAACCATGAGATAGAAGAAGAAGAAGAAGAGTTTTTTTCCCAAAAAGCGATTTCAAACATTGTTAACTGTAAATATGACACAAAAAAAAACAAGATCGCATAGGAGTGCTCGACTGCGCACATGCGCAGGCGGACGCTTGTATGCGACCTACATGATTATATGAATTTGTACTAACTACATTGCTAACGAGATCGGCACACGATATCTCGGGCCCTCAAACGACTAGGTAGGAATACACTTCCTCCTATGGTGCCTTCCTTCACGTAGGATGCGATAATGACATGTAAACATGGCGACTCAGAATGACCCACTTACGGCCCCACAGAATATGACATCCTACGTGGAGGAGGCCTAGCTAGGGGCACCACATTTTCCTAACTTTAACAAAAAATGCAGAAAGGGGATTGACCTACTTCCACATCCTCCGCGATAGAGGTCACCCACTAACTAAAATAAACACAAACTTGGGCCCGAGACGGCGGAGGCCATCACACTATACTATATGTTGTATGTACATAATAAACAAAAATCACAAAATATAATCTACAAGCACAACCTTGCAGGTACAAAAACTGTCCTACCCAGCAATAGAGAGCGGGTGGGCTTGCCCCAAAACGGACAACACCATCTTTAAAGCACAAGAAAAACAAACATGACAGGACCGTGGCGGGGCGAGCACATCCGCCCGCATATATACTTAATAAGCTGTGGGCACAGACCAAATAATGTAAAAATGTACATATGTTACAAAAAATATGCAAAAATCAAACAAAAAAATAAAAAACAAAAATACCAATATCAAAATTGATACAAAAAGCGTAGACGACATCCATAGACATGGTGCTGGCGTGAGGGTGTAGAAGCGGCTGAAGCTACAAGCTAGAAGAAAGAAATGGATGGACCCTACAATTTTGTGGTGCAAATGAGAACCACAAAATGGCTAAAAAACTTTGTCTCGAATCCCCTGATTGGATATAAGGTGCATAACACGTAACATGGAAACGTGTATAGCAATCTTTAGAAACGTCTTCCAAATCGCAATGAAACTTTCAAACAAAATTAACTGCTAAACGATCCCCTTAATGATAAGTTCAAACTCGGAGCCTACCCTGTTACACAAAACAACCCACAGCCCTTTGCGGCAAACCGCAAAAACCCAAGGCACAGCAATGCTATAACTTAAACGCAGGCAATCACGTAGCCAAACCTTTAGAATGGAGTTCCAAATTACTACAACTAAACTATGTTCCACCAAAACAAAGGCTCACATTGGAACTGTGCAACACATCCACAGCCCTTGAAAAATGAAGCACGCCTAGCCCAGGAACTCCAACAAATAAAGATGCCCTTTAGCGACAGGACACATGCACTCCTGAAGCAAACGGGAAGACAAAATATAAGCCCCACCGAGACCTGGAAAGGTCACGGCACCGTTTCACAAAACTCTCAGGACGGAGCTCGGCGATTGGCTACAGGGTAAGGGGATGCCCGTGGGCTCGGAGACACCTGAGACGTGAGACGACAAACACGAGACGGACGGGGCTGGAGCCGAGCGATGGTCTCCCTCTTCACCGGCAACGGGGAATGGGGGTACCACCGAACGGCTACGGTGTAGTGCCAGCATGGATTCGTTCCCTGGGACCCCACCAGCTGACGACCCGCGACACGGGGAAACTGGAAAACAACAACATCTTTTATTGTTTACCAAGGGCCACAATATAGAAAGGAACAAAAATTACATGAATATACCCATGAAATATATACAAAAAGAAATAATATATTTATACATGTATAAACGTGATCTATTTTTATTTCCCTATAATTTTGGATTAACTGCCCGGCCACGAATATTTAATTTATATCGAGGACAAAACACCTGGTCATCCGTTAGCAAAACATGCCGTTTTTATATAAAATATCAGAAATTTTCATCTTGAAATTGTTTTGAATTGCGGTATAAACTAAATACTTGATTAGTGTCTTTAATAATAAAATCAAATCGGTTCGCCGCGACAATTTTATAGCGGTTCGCTTAAGAGTCCCAATAAAATTGTCTAAGGCTCATCGATTATATTTTATTATTAAAGACACTAACCATGTATTTACTATATTATTCATTTCATTTTTTATTTAATCATTTTACTACTATTGTAATAAAAGCACTTTTATGCAGATCACTGATACATGTACGTCTGACGGGAAGAACATTAGAGACAGTCTGTTTGTAGTTAGAGAATAGAATGCAATAGAATAGCATCCTCCTTTTGAGGAAATATGCAGAGCATGCAGATCACCAACACAGTCTTCCGTCTGCCAATAAGGCATATTGGATGCATCCTCGCGTCAAACACTGGCATCTCATTGATTGTTAGCTCACCAGTCATGTATCAGCATTGTTACTGGTGACACGTCAAAACGACATTCATACGTACACTATGTAATGACGAAATGAGCTTTTGGGATCACTTTTCGTCCGTCGTCCGTGCGTGCGTCCGTCCGTAAATAATTTCTTCAAACGACATCTCCTTAACAATTGATCGGATATTGACCAAACTTCACAAGAGTGATACTTATGTGGTCCCCTTTCAAAATTGTTCAAATGGTTAGACTTTAAACCCTTGAGAAAGTTAATCCTATGGTATATTTACGCATGCGCAAGAAGGCCGTGAGAAATGTCATCAATTCCAGGTTAGCCCCTGCCCCTTTCATCTTGAGCCACTGTTTAAAATGTCTAAAGAAATCTGCTTACATTTCGAATATAAAATAGAACACCATTTACACCTGTGGACACAAAAGCGTTCAAACTTTGATGAGCTTCATTTCATTCTGACTTGATACATCATTCAATATATATCCTAACATCCTATCAATCAAATGCCAAACAGAAATAAATTCAAAACACAAGGTGGTGTACATTTCATTGCTCTCTCCTGAACTGTCCAATCAAAATACATCTCAAATGTCAATCAGAAAGTGTTTTCCAAAATGAGACCAATCAATTGCTTGATCTAGTTTTAGAATTCTTTGATGAATGGCATTTGCTTGTCAAACTAACTTGATGCAAAGAGATTCATTGAAAGTTATTTCAGAGGAGTTTGAACGCTTTTGTGTCCACAGGTGTATTTATTTATTTATTTATTTATTTATTTATTTACTTATTTATATATTTATTTATTTTCGCAAGATACCCGTATTAAATATGCCATTAATAGGTATCATGTGTTCAACAAGAACAAAATATATGCGGGTACATGTATTTTCTTGGAACTATTATGAAAACACGCCTAAAATTTAAACCCCATTAAATCCCACTTCATACAGTAAAACTGGGGTTTACAGAGGTGTATATTATTTTCATATTTCCGCTTGAGAACATAGATTGTTGGTACTTGTTAGAACCGTCTCTGCGAGGCGATTCTAACGAGTACCTACAATCTATGTTTTCCAGCGGAAATATGAAAAATATCAGAATATGTTATCTAAAAATTTGATGTTAGAATTTCAATATATTTTTAATAGGCATGTTTTTTGCAATTAATACTAAAAAAAATGATAAAAAAATTCAATATATTTTTAATAGGCGTGTTTTTGCAATAAATACTTTTAAAAGTTCTTTGGAAATTTTAAAATTATTTTCTTGCCTAAATAAGCCACATCTCAAAATAAGTGCACTTTTACAATAATAATAATAATAATAATAATGATAAAATAACAACAATAATAACAATTATGATAAATAAAATGATTATTTTAATCATAATAGAGTAAACATGTACACTCTTACCTTTTCAGTTCTGCGGTGTATTTCTAGCTTCCAAAGGATATTGAATCCTTTTAAACATGGGTTTCATGACTTGACTTGATAGATTTTGTAAGGTAACCGGGCGCTAAAAGCACATAGGGGCTACCTCCATCTCGCTAAATGGGATTAGTTTATGAACTGCTCTTCCCAAGGCCTCCAATGTGCTGGCACTTGTCAATTCGACAGGTGTCAGCTGACCAATGGGAATATATTGACCTCTTGCTCGGAGGAAGACACAAATCGCACCCAAGGAACAGCGTTTGTCCTAAGAAACGCAGTTCTCTAGCAATTTTTGAATTTTGAGTGCAGCAATCAGACCAAAGATGGGCTCTAGTCTGTGACGACATGTTGCCAATTTCGGCTGCCAAATATGTCAGAGCACAGCCCTGTTTTCGAATGTCTGGCCGAGGAAAAAAGATAGCATACATTATCAGTTCTGGCTTCCATTATTCTCTGCCCCCAACCCTGATATGGCAAAGAAAACGCCTTCGGTCACGATGCTTGTTAAAGGGTGATAATGCTTGAAAATTTTGAATTTTGATCAGGCATCTAAAGTGAGCCAGGATGGCTGACTAATAGACCATCCAATTCCGGCTATTACAAAACGTCCTAGTACCCGTGCTCTCATCACAGAGACCCCCCTATACTAGTGGGTTTCATGGAATTAAAAATTTAGCTATATACCAGGGTGAAACATGTGTGATTTATGGTTTGACATTTTCAATTGTCCCAATGCGTATCAAAACACAGTGACTAATTTTCACACCTTTCTGCTTATATGGGGTAATAATGCCTAATGTCAACCAAATAGATTTTCTCTTAACCGTTTCAATAATAGAAAAAAAAACACGCACACACACACACACACACACACACACACACACACACACACACACACACACACACACACACAAAACATACAATACAAAGCAATACTTAAACTTTAAAATAGAAACAGAAGTGATTACCGAACCCAGTTTTAGATTAAACATATTTATTGCTTATATTTGCAAGCAAGGGGTCGGGCCACAAGTTATCTCAACATTAGTTACGGCCCTTCCCCTACAACACACAAACAGAGCATTAAGCAAATAATAGCGATCACGTCATTATCAAGACATATGAGCATAATGCATAAACGGATAGTAGGTGGATGATATGATGAACATTGGAAAGGATGAAAAAAACATGACAAGGACGCTTGCTGGGGGTTGGTACACTTACACTTAACAGATTCGTATCAATCGATGCTATTTACGTAAATCGGTCAGAACTTTTGATAAAACGTTGAACGGATGCAAATATGAAATTGTTGCCTTTACCGAACCCAGTGCTCACTATCAACCAATCAAAACCGGCCCGACCAACCGGGGATGGCTGCATGGTAGGTAGGTAGGCAGGTAGGTAGGTATATAGGTAGGTTGAGTGGTCTGGTGGGTGCGTGGCTGGATGTGTAGGTAGGTAGGTAGGTAGGTAGGTAGGTAGGTAGGTAGGCTTACTTTAAACTTCTTCCTTCGACGCTGTAGGTAGGTAGGAAGTTAGCTAGATAGATTGGTTTTGTTGTTTGTCTGATTTGAGGTTTAACGCCCCCGTCATCACAGTGCAGGTCATTTGGACACGCTGATTTCATTTTTTGTGTGACTTTGGCCCGACATTGAGATGGAATTACATCTCAAGCGCTGTCGCCCAATGAAACCAATAGGGTTTATAAGCATGAACAGTCCGACTCCGACCGCTTTCCCTGGGTAGGCTTCGAGCCTCCACGCGGTTTACCAGTACTCGTGTAGGTGACGCCTCAAGCCCTGTCGCCCATTGAAATCAATAGGGTTTATAAGCATGGACGGTCCGACTCGTGCGGACCGCTTTGCCTGGGCAGTCTTAAATCCTCAAAGCGGTTTACCAGTACTCGTGTGCGGGTCGGATTCAGCTCTGCGTGGAAGCATCATGCGGCCCATATATTTCTTCAAGCCCCGATGGGTGGGTGGGTGGGGGGGAAGGAATGCGACAGAAGAACAGCCGAGTACTGGTAAATCGCATAAGCCTGCCCAGGCAAAGTGATGCGAGTAGGACCGTCAATGCATAAAAACCTTTTCATCTCAAAGTCGGGTCCCACGAAATTGGAAGTATCGTCTCCAAATGACCTATATAGAACTGACGGGGACGTTAAACCTCAAATCAAACCTACCTACCTACCTACCTACCTACCTACCTACCTACCAACCTACCTACCTACCTACCTACCTACCTACCAAGACACATCTTCTTACCTACCTACTTAAATCTACCACGCCCATCAGGACTTGAAGAAATGATAGTCTGCATGGTGCCCGACCGCACATGAGTACTGGTCAACCGCTTAAGCCTGCCCAAAGTGATGTGGGTCGGACCGTCAATGCATATCAACCCTATTAGTTTCTTTGTTTGTTTCTTTCTACTGATACTGCGTCGGTCATATTTGGCCATTACCGCAGGTGTACAATACATACACTCCGGGTTTGCAGGATGAAAGCCTACACAGTAATCAAGTAATTACGGCAGGGATCTTTAACCTATACGGGGGATGGTTCTCCCTGCACAGGGGGCCTCCAATTAACGTCCCGATCAGAAGGACGGTGCACTTTATGACATTCAACCCTGCAAATGATGCCACTGGAGCGTGTTCGGACACCGAAATTTTATCTCCGCTCCCGGGGATCGAACCCGGGACCTCTAGCATCAGAGGCAAGTGCATTAACCACTGAGCTATCACGCTCCATATCGTTTCATTGGGCGGCAGGTCTTGATATGTATTTTTATCTGAAAGTTGGGTCCCACGAAATTGAAAGCATCGTCTCCAAATGACCTATATAGTATTGACGGGGATATTAAACCTCAAATCAAACCTATATACCTACCCAGCCAACCATCTACATACCTATCTAGCCACCCAAACACCTACCTGCTTACTTATCTACCTAAACAAGGTCGAAGCGGAAGTTAGAAGTAAGAATTGAGCTTGCCCCCGCCCATCGGGGCTTGAAGAAATAGATTGGCTGCACGATGCTTTAACGCAGAGCTGAAACCGACAGCACACGAGTACTGGTAAACCGCACGCCCCCGCCCATAGGGGCTTGAAGAAATATATGGGCTGCATGATGCTTCCACGCAGAGCTGAATCCGGCCCGCACACTAGTACTGGTAAACCGCTTAGAGGATCTAAGCCTGTCCAGGAACCGCGGTGCGAGGCGGACCGTCCATGCTAATAAACCCTATTGGTTTCATTGGGTGACAGGGCTTGAGATGTCATTCCATATCAGTGTCGGGTAAAAGTCCCACAAAATTGGAAGCAACGTCTCCAAAATGACCTTTACAGTGTTGACGGGGACATTAAACCTCAAATCAAACAAACAAAACAAAACTTGTAAACTGCTTAGAGGATCTAAGCCTGACCTGCGAGTCGGACCGTCTATGCTTACAAACCCTATTGGTTTCATTGGGCGACAGGGCTTGAGATGTCATTTCATCTCAATGTCGGGCAATGTTGAAAGCAACGTCTTCAAAATGGCCTTATACAGTGTTGACGGGGATGTTAAACATCAAATGGGCCCCGTCAAGCGATTTTGGTACTTATCGCCTACGCGAGCAGCGAAGGTTCAGGCGAGCCTGCGCATCCGCGCAGTCTCGCCAGAACCTTCGCTGCTCGCTCATACAAACAGTGAATCACGAGGAACCTTCAGACAGAAAGCCATATCCCTGGCCCCTCTGAATGGCTGGGCATGCGCAGTTAAAACTTGTCATGACGGATTGCTCGAAGACCCAAATTCGCTTGGCGGGGCTCAAATAAAATAAAACAAACAAGACCCTACCGTTTTATTTTCATTTTTTTTTCTGTAATTTGGTAATCAACACCACTATGAGTATGGACCATTTCGACCCTAAGTCCAGTCGCCCTGAGTGACCTCGGGCGTTGCAGTTTGGATTTGGTCAAGTCGGACCCCAATATAAGTCCAGCTAGACAGATTTGTCATTTATCAAGATACTATCCTTCTACATTCTATAGTATCATTGCATAGCAAGGTCACGGGAGCCAAAATAGATTTTTTTTAATGAAAACTTAAAAAATCTACTCTGAAAACCGCAGGGCCCAGGCCTTCGATATTTGGTGTGTAGCTTCATCTAGTGGACCTCTACCAGGATTGTTCAAATTATAGTCCTGGTGCCAAAAATGCCTCCGCCCCGGGCCCTTTGATTTTACATAGACTTTCACAGGGAAGAGCTTTAAAAATCCCCCTGCCCCGGGGCTCAAATGACTCCTTGAAGAGAAGCAACAAAAACACGGGGCATACCTCAGTGATACCAGCTCAGTATCTAACAAGGCGGCCTTTTCATATGAGCCCCGCCAAGCGAATTTGTGTCTTCGAGCATTCCGTCATGACAAATTTTAACTGCGCATGCTCAGCCATTCAGAAGGGCCAGGGAAATGGTTTTCTGTCTGAAGGTTCCTCTTGATTCACTGCTTGTATGAGCGAGCAGCAAAGGTTCTGGCGAGACTGCGCGGATGCGCAGGCTCGCCTGAACCTTCGCTGCTCGCATAGGCGATAAGTTCCAAAATCGCTTGACGTGGCCCATATACATGTATATGTAAGACAGTCCAAACAAGACTCAGAGACATGCAAGACTAAGCAACAAGGCTGATAAAATCCAGTCCTTTGCGGACAAAACGGATATGAAGAACTAAAAACAGTTTATGGTCCCCAGAGCTCTGGAGCCACGCTTTTTTATAGTGCAGATGGAACTAGCCCTCTGACAGACAACGAGCCCATCTTGAAAAGATGGGCTGAGCACTTTGGTAGTGTTTTTAATCGGCCATTCTCTATCAATGATGATGCCATCAACAGTCTACCACAGGTTAAATGTAATCTGCTGCTTGATAAGTTCCCAACCGTTACTGATAAAGTGAAAGTAACTAGAGCTGCCGCCTAACGGGCGCCACATATACCCCCGCATGCGTTGTCAGATAGTAACTCCAAGTAAGAGTCACAGAGATATAGGTTTGTGTATATCAATCCTAAGTTCTAGTGGCAAGGTGTGTGGTGTGTGAATATTAAAGAAATCGGTTAAAGAATGAGGAAGTTATGTGCAATGTTAAAGTTTTTTGGAACGGACCGACAACAAATTTTTACAAGTATTTATATACACATTTTTACAAGTATTTGACCTTGAGGAAGGTCAACGTCGGAAATAGTATGATAATCATAGAAATCCAATTACATGCAAGGTGCCACTCAGTCAAAGTCAGGTTTGTGTATATCAATCCTAAGTTCTAGTGGCAAGGTGTGTGGTGTGTGAATATTAAAGAAATCGGTTAAAGAATGAGGAAGTTATGTGCAATGTTAAAGTTTTTTGGAACGGACCGACAACAATTTTTTACAAGTATTTGACCTTGAGGAAGGTCAACGTGAAGGTCAAGGTCAGGTTTGTGTATATCAATCTTAAGTACTAGTGGCAAGGTGTGTGGTGTGTGAATATTAAAGAAATCGGTCAAAGAATGAGGAAGTTATGTGCAATGTTAAAGTTTTTTTGTACCCACAAATTTTTACAAGTATTTGACCTTGAGGAAGGTCAACGTGAAGGTCAAGGTCAGGTTTGTGTATATCAATCTTAAGTACTAGTAGCAAGGTGTGTGGTGTGTGAATATTAAAGAAATCGGTCAAAGAATGAGGAAGTTATGTGCAATGTTAAAGTTTTTTTGTACCGACAAATTTTTACAAGTATTTGACCTTGAGGAAGGTCAACGTAAAGGTCAAGGTCAGGTTTGTGTATATCAATCTTAAGTACTAGTGGCAAGGTGTGTGGTATGTGAATATTAAAGAAATCGGTCAAAGAATAAGGAAGTTATGAGCAATGTTAAAGTTTTTTGTAACGGACCGAAGACGACAGACGACGACGACAGACGACAAGCTGACTCCTATATACCCCCTTCAAACTTCGTTTGCGGGGGTATAATAAAACTTAAGCATCTGACAAGGCACCTGAACCAGATGTAATACCTGCTGAGATCTACAAAGCAGGAGGTACTCCAGTTTTAAAGAAGATGACAGAGTTATTTCGCATAAGCCATTCCTCAATAATTCAAGGATGCGACAGTTATCCACCTATTCAAACCGGCGGAAAGGGAACCCTCAGATCTGTGACAATCATGGTGGTAACCAGTGCTTCAGCTGGATGCTTTTAGCTTTATGAGTGTTACCATATATGGGTAGAGCGGCCATTTTGGTCATGTGACCGTGACCTAAAACGGTTCCCCCAATAAATTGGCCTTTATCGTAAGGAGCAAAAATATATCTTATACTTTAGTACTGTATTCTGAATCGTTTGCAGGATAAAATGCATTCTCACTTTTCCAATACAAAAGCATATGTGTCAAAGTTTGACCTAGGCACAAAGAAAGTCAAGGTCAACCCAGGGTCACCATTTTAGCAATTTATGATGGGCGTACGTCCCAGATGCTATTTATTAAGTTTCGCGGAAATCTGCCTAGTTGTTCTGGATAAGACTATTTTTGAAGGGTTTTTACCATATATGGCTTGGCGGCCATTTTGGTCATGTGACGTGGACCCATGAGCAAATTTTGGTTTCCCCCATCCCATAGAGGCTCCATATGAAATTTGACTTCAATCAGCCCAACGGTTTCCGAGGAGAAGCAGTTCGAAAATTTTCACATTTTTCGCCTCGGCGAGGCTATGCTAAATGGAATGTAATATTTCGCAAGTTCATTTGTTAGATCTCATTGATATCTATCAGTATGCCAAAAATTGTTTAAATATTCCAAGCGGTTAAGTCACTATCACCAATTTTCACAAACGGGTTACGGACGGACAGACAGACAGACCATATATGGCTTGGCCGCATTTTGGTCATGTGACCTGGACCCCATGAGCAAATTTTGGTTTCCCCCATCCCTTAGAGGCTCCATATGAAATTTGACTTCAATCGGCCCAACGGTTTCCGAGGAGAAGCAGTTCGAAAATTTTAACATTTTTCGCCTCGGCGAGACTATACTAAATGGAATGTAATATTTCCAAGTTCATTGGTTAGATCATATTGATATCTATCAGTATGCCAAAAAATGTTTTAATATTCCAAGCGGTTAAGTCACTATCACCAATTTTCACAAACGGGTTACGGACGGACAGACAGACAGACCATATATGGCTTGGCGGCCATTTTGGTCATGTGACCTGGACCCCATTAGCAAATTTAGGTTTCCCCCATCCCATAGAGGCTCCATATGAAATTTGACTTCAATCGGCCCAATGGTTTCCGAGGAGAAGCAGTTCGAAAATTTTCACATTTTTCGCCTCGGCGAGGCTATACTAAATGGAATGTATTTACTTTGCAAGTTCATTGGTTAGATCTCATTGATATCTATCAGTATGCTAAAATTTGTTTTAATATTCCAAGCGGTTAAGTCACTATCACCAATTTTCACAAACGGGTTACGGACGGACTGACAGACTGACAGAATGACTCGGTGATTTTAGGGCACTCTTAGAAAATCAACCGACTTCAGTCGGTCGCTTTTTCTGCGGGTCGTGCAATTGCTGGGAAAGTCCTTGCAAGATTCCTACTTAACCGACTGAATGCACGTCGTGAAGAGTCAGGGCTTCTACCAGAAAGCAAGTGTGGGTTTTGAAAAAATAGAAGAACGAATGACATGATCTTTACAGCAAGGCAGCTTCAAGAGAATGCCTGAAACAGAACATGGACCTATACATGAACTTTGTTGACCTTATTAAAGTCAGTCCCGAGGTCTTTGGAAAATCATGGTGAACAAGTTCATAGCAAAGGCGAGACAGTTCCACGATGGTATGCTTGCACGGGTCCAAAATGATGGTGAGTTTTCAGCTCCATTCCCTGTGACAAACGGATTATGCAAGGCTGTTTGCTAGCCCCAACACTCTTCAACATGATGTTTTCTGCCATGCTCACAGATGCTTTCCAGGATATTGGCAATGGCATACCTATTAGGTATCGCTTTGATTGGAAGCTTTTAAATCTCATAAGGTTTAGCCAAATCCAAGGCACAGACAGAGGGGCTGGATGAGCTCCTCTTTGCTGATGACAGGGCAAAAGGTGTTTCAACCGAAGAGAAGATGCAACAAGAGCTGTCAGTATAATTGAGCAATGTCCCCCGTGGGAGCCAATTTGAGGAAAAGGCCGTAACTCCTTCAAAAATGATAGGACCATCGTAAAAATTGTGTTAGGCGTCCCTTCGCCTCACAAGGAATGCATGTGCAAAGTTTCAGCTCAATCGTTTAAGCAATGTGGAAGTAGTTCGCATTACAAAAAAGTGCGGACTTACATTTTGTGGGAAAGTAACTGTCCTTATGGCCTTCCTTTGTTTAGGTTTCCATTATGGTCTTGTCGCTTAATGTTTGTATTTCTTTCCCTTTGGTGTCTTTTATGGGTGGAGTAAGTTAATTGTATCAATTCCTGATCTTTGTTTTACTTCTACTTTACAAATGCACAAACCAACAAACGCACAAACCTACAAACGGACAGTGCAAAAACTATATGCCCTCCTACGGGCGTCACAAGGTTTAAGAACGGATTCTTCAAAAAAAACAAGGGTCATAACTCCTTCGCAGATGATAGGATCAACTGAAAATTGTGTGAGGCACCCCTTTACCTCACAAGGAATGCATGTGCAAAGTTTCAGCTCAATCCGTGAAGAAATGTGGAAGTAGTTCGCGTCACAAGGTTTTCGAACGCGTTTTTTCAGAAAATCAAGGGCTGTTACTTTGTCGCAGGTGATAGGATCAACTTGAAAATTGTGTTAGGCACCCCTTCACCTCACAAGGAATGCATATGCAAAGTTTCAGCTCAATCGGTGAAGAAATGTGGAGGAGGAAGTTTGCGGCACAAGATTTTTAGCGCATTTTTGAGAAAATCAAGGGCCATAACTCCAAAAAGCTTCATCCGAGCAGAATGAATTTTTTGTTAAGCACATTTACATATCACTGCAAGTGCATATGAAAAAAATTAACAAAATTGTCGAAGAAATGTGGAAGTAGTTCGCGCAAGGTTTCAGGACGCGTTTGTTTTTTTTTTTTTTTTTTTTTTTCAGAAAAAGGGCCGTAACTCCTTCGCAGATGATAGGATCAACGTGAGAATTGTGTTAGGCACCCCTTTACCTCACAAGGAATGCATTCGTAAAGTTCGGCTCAAATGGTGAAGAAGTGTGGAAGTAGTTCGCGTCACAAGGTTTTCGAACACGTTTTTTAGAAAATCAAGGGCCGGAACTCCGTCACAGATGATAGGATGGACGTGAAAATTGTGTAAGGCACCCCTTCACCTCACAAGTAATGCATGTGAAAAGTTTCAGCTGAATCAGGGGAGAAATGTTGAAGTAGTTCGTATCACAAGGTTTTAGCACATTGTTTTTAGAAAATAAGGGCCGTAACTCCTTCGCAGATGATAGGATCAACGTGAAATGTCGAAGAAGTTCGCAATACAAAAATGCGGACTTACAAACCCACAAACAAACAGACAAACAAACAAACGGACAGTGCAAAAACTATATGCCCTCCTACGGGGGGCACAAAACAGGTATAGAGCAAGTATCTGACTCCTGTGATAGCTATGGCCTCACAAACAGCATCAAAAAGAGCCTTACAAATAACCCACCATCGGTGAAAGGTCAAAGATTGCAAGTGGTAGACAAGTTCACCTACTTTGGAAGCACACTGTCAAGAGCCGTGCATATTGATTATGAAGTCAATGTCAGGATTGCCAAAGCTAGTGCAGCATTTGGCCGACAACGTAGTAGTGTCTGGGAGAGAAGTGGAATCAGACTCGTTTATATTTCGCAATTAATTCGATTTGCTAGAGTGTGTAGTCATGTAACTGACTTCAACACTCGTAATAAATTATTAACGGCTAAACTCCTTAATCAGGGTTATCGGTACCATAAACTACGCAAAGCCTTTTCAAAATTTTATAGACGCCATTCTGATTTAATTTCAAAATTCAATATTGGACTTAAATCTCTTCTGCAACAAGGTCTATCGGAACCAGAATTTTATGGTGACTTAGTATATAAATTCAGAAAAATATATAACCGCAATGACTTCAGCACCCAATTTCGTAAAATCATTCTTCGATATAAAAAGATTGGGTACAACATGGATATTATTCGACAGACTGCATGCATGGTAGTTAACCCAATCACGGTTGGCAACTTTGCTTCCCTCTTTAATTGCACGCCGGTGGGTCAGGCCTCAGATTCTATGACGGCTCCAACGTTAAGGCTTATTGAAAATTAGAGAGATAATGTTGGTTGGTGCCTGATGCTCTGTCTCTGGTCGGGCTCATCGGAGTCTAACTGTTGGTTTTCTTTTGCTCCAGCATTTCAGTGGTTTCTTGCTGTCGAGTCCTCACCGTTGTCTCACCTCTGTGGTTCTTTGATTTTTGTGTTCACGGAGATGTTGCACTGATGAGTTAGGAGGCCTTCATGCGGACTGAACAAATTATTTGTCTGAATCGCGACGGAAGTAAGGGCGAGGATTGTGGCCACGTAAAATCGATTTAAGCCCCCCAGTGGAAATCTTCCACTGACCGTTCCAAGGCGGCTCTTCTGTGGTGATTTATTTATGTTGTTGTTTGTTACTTACTGTGTGTATCACTTGTGTCTTTTGGTTTTGGATGGCCATATGGCCATTTTGTGGGAAAGTAACTGTCCTTATGGCCTTCCTTTGTTTAGGTTTCCATTATGGTCTGGTCGCTTAATGTTTGTATTTCTTTCCCTTTGGTGTCTTTTATGGGTGGAGTAAGTTAATTGTATCAATTCCTGATCTTTGTTTTACTTCTACTTGACACAAAACTGAAAGTCTACAGAGCTGCCGACACTTTTGGGTGCATGTGATTTAGGGACAGTTTACTAACGGCACGCCAGAAGACTCGATCACTTCCATCCAAGCTGTTTTAGAAAACTTAAGGATTAAGAGGCATGGATGCAAACTGTGCATATTCTCTTCTGAAATAAGCACAGTTGAGATGGACATGCCAAGTTACTAGAATGCCTGAGGAACGTTTGTCAAAGAAACTTCTCTATGGAGAACTAGAAATGGGCAACCGCTCGTATGGCGGTCAGAAGAAGCCGACAAGGACACTCTCAAAATAGCAGTGAATGCAATGATTAGGAATCGATACAATTAACCCACAGCTCCCAACAGAGACACCAAAGGGAAAGAAGCACAAACATGAAACAACAAGACCCTAATGGAAACATCACTAGTGGAAAGTCAAAAGGACAGTTACTTTCCAACAAAATGGCCAATTGGCTCTCCAAAAACAAAATAAACCTGTGTACCAGATCAAAGTACTGAAAGTACTGAGGAAAGTTGATTTTTGAGATTACAGTGTCAGTAGTAGATCAAGCATTTCTCCAGATATCATGTTGGCAAGGTCCCAGAAGGTTGAAATGACTGTCGAAAAAAAGGAGTTATACCAAAGTCGTCGAAGAAAAAAAAGAAGAAAGATAAATTTGTCTGCTCAGTTTTCATGGTAATCCCATAAATTTCAAAATTAGCTCAGTACATACTGTGCTTTCCAACCTGCTAAAATTGTAACAGACAAGTTCTCCCAGCGGGAATATGAGTCTAAGCAACGTCGCAGCAACGTCACGTTGATACGATATTGCACATACGTTATGTGGCCGCTGGAGTGGGGGCATACAATGAAGAACACCACGAAAACACACCTATATAATTTTGACCCCCTTGAACCCCATTTTTGTTTTGTAAAACTGGGGTTTACAGGGGTACACATTGTTTTCCTTATGTCGGCTCCAAGTAATACATGAAGGTTATAGATACTCGTTAGAACCGACTCAATGAGGCGGTTCTAATGAGCAGGCAAAACCTATGTTTGCGGTTAAAATAAGAAAAATATCATTATTTTTCATCTTAATTTTTCTCTTTTAAGGCGGTAAAATATACAATGTATTTGTAAAGGCGTGTTTTCGTAATGAACCGACTAAAACATGTCATTTATTAAACCATTTTATTTCGACATGATTAGCTAACAGTGCAGACCCTGATCAGATGCCACGTTTAGCGAACTTCGACTGGCTGATTCGTCTCACCAAATGTGAATATAAAAACAGAAAGGTATTGAAACATACGGGTCCTAAAATATTGACCCATAAATGTCAATCGTTCCAATACGGGAACATTTGGGAACAATTAAGCCTCTGATTACAGGCCACAGAATGTAGCGTCTGATCAGCTTAAAGAACAAACGTGACAGCACATATTTGGTAATTTGAGCTCTCCAAAGCGGGTGAATTACTATGTTCGATGTCGGCCAGTAAAGGGTTGTTTTAACCCTTTCAATCCTGCAGACTGGTGCAGATCCCGAGGTGCAAATACCTATGCAAACCTTGTAGATCTAGATAAGATGGCACGCGACAAGGAGCAGTCTCGCCAGGATCTACATGAACACTGTTTACCATCATGTCAATTGATCAAGACAAAAATCCCTTTCTACCCAATGGTCCTGTACAGAAGCTCAGGGATGAAAGGGTTAATATACTCCCCCCCCCCCCCCCCCCCCCAAAAAAAAAAAAAATTGGGAAAGCGCGTAGAGAAATAGTTGCGGGTATTGATTTCTTTTCAGAATTGATCTTGCAAAAGTTGTTTAGAATGTTACTCTTTTATGTTATCAAGTATTTTGAACTTTTCTGACGTTCCTTGCTCATCCCAGTACTGTCTTACTGTCTTACGGTTTTGACCGCAATAGAAATATGAGTCCGCACAAAATATAGTCGGATTTGGCACAGTAATCAAAATTGTACAAGCGTATTAGTTATCCTATAATCGCAATACAAACTTTTGAAGCAGACGACTTGATGATTTTATTTTACCTTTCAGAGAATAGATTCAGCATTTCATATGAATCAGCTGCATCATACGAGACTGTATACCCAGATCAATGCGACGTCTGCTTAGCCGTCTGCTCAGGTTTTACCCTGTTTTCTAACAGTGCTGTCAATATTTAATCCTTAAAGACCAGCCTGCTGTTGGACCAGGTCAGCTGCAGACAAGAATATCAATGGGTTGTCTGACTTTCGAGGTCAAGTCTTGGTCAGTTACACCTTAGGTGTATATTTGACTTTGCGTGGAGAAATTGGAAAGAAAGGCTATCCCTTTCAACCATCGAATATGGTACAGATACCCATGCAAACAGTGTAGGTCCTGTGATATAATTCTAGGTGCCATATTTAGCAGAATGGACGAGCCCAATTTCAGTATGGAAGAGTACACTCCAGAAACTCAAGACAGTGAATAAATCAAAGCACTGACAACACGCATGCCGATTGTCTCTAAATGCAGGCTGGTCATGAACGGGGACTTGGACTGATTCGTTTAAACTTAAGATGTTAGTAACTGATGCAAAAAGGTGTATAACAAGATCAGCACCGTGTTCTGTGGCGTTTGATCTGAGTCTACATTGTTCGCCAGATCCAACATTTGATTCAAGTGCAGATTTTACAGATAACACTTACATGCACCCAACACTGACAAACGATGCGGCTATGTTTGGGTTTATTGTTTAGCTTTCGACCCGAAGTTACTAATAAGAAAAGCGATTCAGAGCTGACGTCTACGTGACTATCACTTACTTCTCAGAATAACCTTTTTTCGTGCAGAAAATAGCCGTAGTGAGATCAGGGTATTCAATAAGACTGAAGAGTGTTATCCTGGAATCATAGGGTGAGCTTGACAGTGTAGTCCAAGATCGGACCCTGCAGAACGCGCTTCTCATCAAAATATTCACTATTTGTTTGGAATTTCAAAGTTAAACAGTTTATATCTCAGCTCAGGACTATTACTCTAACCTACACCCTACCAACACGTTCAGTGCTTTGACTCTGAGCCCAAACGATTGCATGAATACAACACACTTAGGCACCATGGCGCATGCCCTTAAGCTAAAAGGTTAAATTAATCAACCAGTCCGGCCATGATACTGTGTACCACCTTCACGCCAGTACTGATAGAAACCACATGTTCAGGATCAAACTTTTGATGTGTGATGTAAGGTCGTGCCTAGAAAAGAAGAAACTGATTTTTTTTAAGTGAGAGCGTATTGCAACATTTTTCATTAAAGGATCGTAAGCGTGCCCCTGGACAGTTAGAGTGAGTGAGTGAGTGTTTGAGTTTTACGTCCAACCAACAGCTCAGGTCATACGGAGACGATATCTCGGGTTTAAAGACTCATCCGAAAGTCTGGAGAAGCCCGGGATCGATCCTGCGATCCCTTGTTTACAAGACGAGTAGCATAACCACTACACCACGGAGGCTTCTAATGGACAGTTAGAAGCTGGTAGTAAAGCGGATAACGTTGACTCTGATTTTTGGTGCCACATGTGTGTGATCTATCGTCTATTGGAGCGACATCTTACTATAAACAGAAGACGCTAGTGGACGTCGACGTAGCGGAAGACCGATGTCAGTACGTCAAGATCGATTCATCCGACAGTAGCATGTCGAAACAGATTTCCGCCGGCAGCTGCTACACTGTACCTGTAGAAAAACAAGGGTCCAAACTACCGACTGATAAGCACTGACACTGTTCGTCGCCCTTATGCGATGCACGTTTGAGAGCTAGACGTCCCTGTCGTGACCAAAATTAACACGTCGACATTACACAATACGGAACACTTAGGCTGGTGCATGAAACCAATACGTAATTTGGCGTCTAAGCGACTGACGTGATATGCGTTTCAGTGACAAATCCCACTTCAGGGTGAATCACGACGAATGTTGTTTCGGGGTGGTTCGACGTATTGGTGTAAGGTATGCCGAGGCGACGCGTGCGTAATAGAGACATATCGGGTGGAATAAGCGTGATTATGCGGCGTGCTATTGCATGTAGTTAGCGAATGCAGCTTAGTGTCATTAAGAACATTCAAGATCATGGCTGAGACGTGAACTGAAAAGCGAGACGTTACATTAATCAAGTGCGTCTTACTCACGTGGTTTCATTTATTTGTTTACGCTCAGAATCCGGGATATCTTATCCAGCAGGATAACGCGAGGGCTCATAGTGCTGTTCTTACTCAAAAATGTCTTCAAACCAATGGAATTCATGTACTGGACTAGCCAGCCTTTCTCCTCCGATCTCTTTTCCATAGGGTATCTTTTGGGAGAGGTGACCACAACCGACCAGACAAAAACTGTTACTTATGGACATTAGCATTGTTAAAACTTGAAGTGTTGTATTTGGTTTTGTAAACGTAAATGGTTTCTTTCAAATTCCAAAAATTTGAAACATCGAATGGCATTTCATAATACCACCGGTGTATAGACATCTGCAAACATATCATAATGGAATTTGCAGAACTACTTTTCTAAATTATATGATCTTGTTAGAAAGGTTTTCTGTAAGTTTTCACAGTGTTATGATTTTCTCATAGAATCTGTCATTTCGGTGCCTTTGGCGCTTTGATCATAAAGTGTATGAAGAAGCGGAAGCGCTGTGGTCTGGTTCAGTAACAGAAGTAGAAATGCGTTAACATATGGGCCCCGTCAAGCGATTTTGGTACTTATCGCCTATGCGAGCAGCGGAGGTTCAGGCGAGCCTGCGCATTCGCGCAGTCTCGCCAGAACCTTCGCTGCTCGCTCATAGAAGCACTTAATCAAGAGGAACCTTAAGACAGAAAGCCATAGCCCTGGCCTCTCTGAATGGCTGGGCATGCGCAGTTAAAATGTGTCATGGCGGAATGCTCGAAGACAAAAATTCGCTTGGCGGGGCTCATATAAACTTGATATAAGTATCAACTTTCAAAAATCATTTAATAGTGTAGTAGACCACTTGACATTGCTACATACTAAATATCTAAGCTCAGGCAAAGCGGTGCGAGTCTGTCAGAGAAGAAGATTTTTGAAACTTTTTCCATTATGAGTCTATGGCTGCTAAGGGCCCCGGGGTTTGGCCCATTTGGAACCGCGAACATGATTGGCAGGATTTATGTAGGTGACCACTTGCCGTTGCTACATGCTAAATATCTATGCCTTGGGACCCATGGGTTCAAAGAAGATTTTTGAGGTTTTTTACCATTATAAGTCTGTTGGAGCTAAGGGGTCCCGGGTGTGGCAAATTTGGACCCCAGGGGCATGAATGACAGGATTTATGTAGGTGACCACTTGACATCGTTACAAGCTAAATGTCTAAGCTCTGGCCCTGTAGTTTCAGAGAACAAGATTTTACAATATTTCCCATTGTAAGTGTATGGGAGCTATATGTTGCCATGGCAACCATATTTCCAATCTGAGCAGCCCAAAAACCTTATAATATGTTCTAGAAAGGGGTATCCTTTGGAAGCAAGGAATACACCACAGAATTGGAAAATATAAAGTGTACATGTTTTCTGGGCCAGACAAAAACTCACCTTGTCACTACGTAACAGGTGAGCTAAGAAAAATAACCCGCGACAGAAGAACCGCCTTGGAACGGTCAGTGAAACGAATTACACGATTACACGGGGTGTGGGGGTGGGGGTGGGGGACTTAAATCGATTTACGTGGCCACAATCCTCGCCCTTAATTCCGTCGCGATTTAGACAAACAACTTGTACAGTCCGCATTAAGGCCTCCTAACTCATCAGTGCAGCTTCTTCGTGAACACAAACATCAAACAACTACAGAGATGAAACAACGGTGAGGACGCGACAGCAAGAAACCTGGAGCAAAAGGAGACCACTGGTTAGACTTCGATGGGCCCGACCAGAGACAGAGCATCAGGCACCAATCAACATTACGTACTTTGAAACTCTCTAATTCTCAGTAAGCCTTTACGCTTGAACTGTCATAGAATCCGAGGCCTGACTCACAGACGTGCAATTAAAGAGGGAAGCAAAGTTGTCCCCGTGACTAGGTTAACTACCATGCACCCAGTCTGTCGTATAACATTTATATTGTAACCTCTATTTTTATATCGAAGATCGATTTTACGAAATTGGGGACTGAAAGCATTGCATTTATATATTTTTTCTGAATTTATATACTAAGTCACCCTTAATATTTGGGCTCTGATAGACCTTGTTGCAGAAGAGATTTAAGTCCAATATTGAATTTTGAAATTAATTTGGAATGACGTCTATTAAATTTTGAACAGGCTTTTAATAGTTTATGATTTCGATAGCTCTGATTAAGAAGTTTAGCAGTTAACAATTAATTGCGAGTGTTGAAGTCAGTTACATGACTAGACACTCTGGCAAATCGAATTAATTGCGAAATATAAACGCCATAGGATGCCGCACGAGGAACATCACCGTCCAAGAAAGGAAAATTTACAATCTCAAAATCAAAATCATGGCGTTTATCATAAATTTTGCAAGAAACAAACCCGTCTACAATATATAGATGTAAATCCAAAAACGGGGACTTGTTATCAGAAGAATTTGATTTATTTAACTGAAGTTCTGGGTGTGTGTGTGTGGGGGGGGCTTCTGATTGATCAAACCATCAAAATAGGTATTGTCAATATTTAATTAATCATCCAAATATCTAGAAGTCCAGCTAAAGGCTCTGATGTCTCTGTTGTCTCTGATGGGAGCTGTGGCTTTAATTGTATCGATTCCTGATCATTGCCCGCACTTCTATTTTTCAATGACTTCAAGTTTGTTTTCAACGGAACGGGACATCATGGAGTTTCTTTCATAACAAAACAAGAACAGATCAGCCACAAAGGGTGCACAATTTGAACATATGGGACTCCCCAAAAACATGTCTAAATACCTTAGTACCAAATCTAAGTAAATAATGTCAAGTAGAAAGGTGAGAGTTTCACATACTTTCTGACATGACCATAAAGTATAATATTTTTTATGCTCTCCAGAAGTGAAAACGCATTTCTTACATTACACGCAAGGTAGAGTGAGTCTTCCGATTGAAATGTCCTTTCAATTAAATCGTTCAGCTTTTCTTTTACAAGATGGTGAGGAAGTGTAGTGTAAATGGTGGAAAAATCATAAGGAGACAGACTTGAAGCACGAAAACCCTGGTTCCCAATTTATTTAAAACTTCATTAGACTTTTTAATGGACCCAAACAGATTAATCCCTGATCTTTCAAAGTCTTTGTCACAATATTAATCACATGTTTTTGATGACGGTAAAACATGAAGTTAATAATTTGGAAAGTTCAGTGGTGGTACAAGAGGTTGAATTTGCAATAAACCGTGCTTTGTATGGTCGTTTGTGAAGTGTATGCAACCAAAATAACGTAGGAGGTTTGTCTTGGCCTTCTGCAACACAAACAGCAAACTTGGTGGCTGAATGACAAATGTGGCTATCAACTAAAGCCCTCTCTACAGCCAAAGGTTGCAGTTGATAGGCCTTAGTTCCACCAAGTTGTTGTTGAAGAGTGTTAACATAGTGGAGCCGTCAAACAACGACCAAAATGTTAGCGGCCTTATCTGCAGGAGCCAAAACAAACTTCATATGAAATTCTTGAATACCTAGTTTAAAGTGACGTAAAGACGTCTTAGGTTTAGGACGTAATCAGTTCGTATTTTGAGAGTAGAAAGAAATGCGTTTGTTCACTAGTGTCAGAATCCTAAGTTTCCGTTCTTTGAGAGCTCTATGCTCAAATACTCTCGTTTACACCATCGATTGCCAAATTCATGCAAGGCAGCAGTGATTTAAACTCTACATTAATTAAAATTAATTTTAGAAGGAATTCGATAGTTCGGTCCTTTAGAAATTATATTTCGTATCCTAGAATCAGGAATATTTTTTAAATTACCAGTAATAATATGACTAGCAGCAGGATAGAAATACAATGATTTTTACAATCACTGGTATCAGAGTATCAAGACCAGAAACAAGTTTATTGAAATTAAAAATGATAGATCTAACAGATTTATTGTATTAATAGCTAACTGTGGGTGTTTCAGTATTCTGAAATTAAGCAGGAATAGATGGAATAACTGAACTGTCCCAGAATACTAGGTAAATTTATAAAATCAAAACCCTTATACATGAAGGATACTTTGATATAATGGCTTTTGGAATTTATTTCAGAACCGATGAAAGGACAAAGAGCATGCGGAGTATAACCTCTTGTTTAAAGAGCAGCATCGTATAACTGATTAAAACTATCGTAGAATTTATTCGCCTCGGTGTCCATAATACGTAATACAGAAATCGGTACTGAACTTAGAAATGCAAGCATTGAGTGGCGTACATGATTCAATAATATTATGGACAATCACTTCAGCCTGGTATTGTTTCTTTAAAAGCACGTAGTTTACGGTTATAATTTCCGTTTCTTCATGTGCCATGCGATCAAGTTTTACGCTCTCGACAGTCCAGAAGCGAGAAAATATCAAAATCGGGCATTTTAGACATATTACCCTCGGGATAAATCTTGTCATTAAAGCCCAGTTGAAAAGGTGTATGTAATAATTTAATCCATTTTAATTCAGTTTCATGTCGTTTAATTATTTGAAACCTAGCTGTAGAATTAACATCATAGTATTTTTCCACTGGCTGTGTAGAATTATCTAATACAGAATGACCTGTCCATTTGAAATGACCGTACAAGAAAGTCTAAGTTTTTAGGCTTACTTATTCTACGATATGGTTCGTTAAATCTTGTTTTTAACATGCGATTAGTTTGCCCGACGTACTGCATTTTACAATTTGCAGTCTGTCAGGTTATCACATATATTAAAGCCGACGACTTCCGTGTCAAATCAGACATGTTAACTGCAGAAAAGCGTCTACCGTTTACAGATGAAGAAACGGTAGACGCAGTGCATAAATGCAAACAGCACCTGCACCTCTTAGCATTGCACATAGAAATACTAGGATACATTGTACTTCTTTTGAAAGGATTGGGATATTTTATGAGAATGGGGGATTTGATAGGAGACAATGTAACTCTTAGATTATTTTTAAATAAACTGGTACTGTCTGCTCCACTGGAATTAATGGAAGCAGCAAAAAAAATATAGGTCTGACCAACACCGACGGCAACATTGCTCTTAAGTAGAGTAGAATGGGGAATCCGTACAGAAGAAAAAGAATGTAACCACAGGGGAGATAATGTTAGTTCAAATTTATTTGTGACACTCATGTGTGTTTAAAGGGGCGATACCGTCAAAACTAAAGCGATATTCATACCGATCCTTAGGATAAACAGTATACGGAAGAACTAAAGGCAAATCCTTCAAACAGAAGGCGGGTTTAACAAAATAGAAGTAAAACAAAGATCAGGAATCGATACAATTAACTTACTCCGCCCATTAAAGACACCAAAGGGAAAGAAACACAAACATGAAGCGACCAGACCATAATGGAAACCTAAACAAAGGAAGGCCATACGGACAGTTACTTTCCCACAAAATGGCCTTATGGCCATCCAAAATAAAAAGACACAAGTGATACACACAGCAAGTAACAAACAACAACATAAATAAACCGCCACAGAAGAACCGCCTTGGAACGGTCAGTGGCAAGGATTCTACTGGGGAGCTTAAATCGATTTTACATGGCCATAATCCTCGCCCTTACCTCTATCGCGGTAAAACAGCCCACAAAACAGATATACCTATAAAAAAATTGATAGATATCAAACAAGCAATTGCAAAACAGCGAGATTCGAAAAACGGTCTCCGCCCCCGCCCATCGGGGCTTGAACTATGAACTTCAGCCTTTAGCTATAGTATAGAGATATAGTAGATAAACAGGTTTGTCATTCAGCCAGCAAGTTTACTGTGTGTGTTACCGAAAGCCAAGACAAGCTTCCTACGCTATACTGGTTACCAAACTTCAAAAAGACCTTACAAAGCACGGTTTATTGCAAATTCTAGCTCTTGCACACTCTTGCTATTAAAACGCATGTGATTAAATATTGTGATAA
Organism: Lucinisca nassula; assembly: GCA_963580285.1. Classification (NCBI taxonomy): domain Eukaryota; kingdom Metazoa; phylum Mollusca; class Bivalvia; order Lucinida; family Lucinidae; genus Lucinisca; species Lucinisca nassula. The sequence goes on along the minus strand of CAUZLF010000212.1, from coordinate 33,027 downwards.
AGTCTTTGAAAGATCAGGAAGAAATCTGTTTTGGTCTATAAAAAAATCGAATGAGGTTTTAAATAAATTGAAATCCAGACATTTACATGCTTCAAGTCTGTCTACTTACGATTTTGCCACTCTTTACACTACACTTCCTCATAATCTTATAAAAGAAAAGCTTAATGATTTAGTTAAATGGGCTTTTCACAGAGAAGATTCTCTCTATCTTGCATGTAAAGTCAGAAATGCAATTTTCACTTCTAAAGAGCATAAGAATTATACACTTTGGTCATGTCAGAAAGTGTGTGATGCCCTCACCTTTCTACTTGACAATATTTATATTAGATTCGGTACTAAGTTATTAAGACAAATTGTGGGTATTCCGATGGGTACGAATTGCGCACCTCTTGTGGCTGATCTGTCCTTGTATTGTTATGAAAGAGACTTCATGTTGTCGCTTTCCATTGATAACCAATCTGAAATTATTGAAGCTTTTAGCTCCACTACTAGATATTTAGATGATTTATTAAATATTGATAATACCTATTTCGATGGTATGATCAGTCAGATTTACCCACCAGAACTTCAGTTAAATAAAGCAAATTCTTCTGATACCGAGGCCCCGTTTTTGGATTAACATCCATCTATTGTAGATGGGTTTGTTTCGTGCAAAATTTATGATAAACGCGATGACTTTGATTTTGAGATTGTAAATTTTCCTTTTTTAGATGGTGATGTTGCTCGTGCGCCATCCTATGGCGTTTATATTTCGCAATTAATTCGATTTGCTAGAGTGTGTATTCATGTAACTGACTTCAACACTCGTACTAAATTATTTACGGCTAAACTTCTTAATCAGGGTTATCGGTACCATAAACTACGCAAAGCCTTTTCAAAATTTTATAGGCGCCATTCTGATTTAATTTCAAAATTCAATATTGGACTTAAATCTCTTCTGCAACAAGGTCTATCGGAACCCGAATTTTATGGTGACTTAGTATATAAATTCAGAAAAAATATATAACCGCAATGACTTCAGCACCCAATTTCGTAAAATCATTCTTCGATATAAAAAGATTGGGTACAACATGGATGTTGTACGACAGACTGCATGCATGGTAGTTAACCCAATCACGGTTGGCAACTTTGCTTCCCTCTTTAATTGCACGCCGGTGGGTCAGGCCTCAGATTCTATGACGGCTCCAACGTAAAGGATTATTTAGAATTAGAGAGATCTAATTCAAGGTAATGTTGGTTGGTGCCTGATGCTCTGTCTCTGGTCGGGCCCATCGGAGTCTAACTGTTGGTTTTCTTTTGCTCCAGCATTTCAGTTGTTTTTTGCTGTCGAATCCTCACCGTTGTCTCACCTCTGTGGTTCTTGGATTTTTTGTGTTCACGGAGATGTTACACTGATGAGTTAGGAGACCTTTATGCGGACTGAACAAATTATTTGTCTAAATCGCGACGGAAGTAAGGGTGAGGATTGTGGCCACGTAAAATCGATTTAAGCCCTCCAGTGGAAATCTTTCCACTGACCGTTCCAAGGCGGTTCTTCTGTGGCGGTTTATTTATGTTGTTGTTTGTTACTTACTGTGTGTACCACTTGTGTCTTTTTTATTTTGGATGGCCATAAGGCCATTTTGTGGGAAAGTAACTGTCCTTATGGCCTTCTTTTGTTTAGGTTTCCATTATGGTCTGGTCGCTTAATGTTTGTGTTTCTTTCTCTTTGGTGTCTTTGATGGGTGGAGTAAGTTAATTGTATCGATTCCTGATCTTTGTTTTACTTCTACTTTGAAGAAAAAGATGGACTGCAAGATGCTTCCACGTAGAGCTGAAACCGTCCTCACACTACTACTGGTGAACCGCTTAGATGATCTAAAATAGAAGAAGAGGCAATGATTAGGAATCGATAAAATTCAGCCTGTCCAGGAACCGCGGTGCGAGGCGGACCGTCCATGATAATAAACCCTATTAGTTTCATTGGACGACAGGGCTTGAGATATCATTTCATCTCAATGTCGGGTAAAAGTCACACAAAATTGGAAGCAACGTCTCCAAAATTATCTAAACTGTGTTGACGGGAACGTTAAACCTCAAATCAAACAAACAAACGAACGAACGAAAAACGGTCTAATAGAGACTTTCAACAGGTATCCAAAGGATGTCAAATTAAGGAACGGTGAAAAACAACCCTTGAGGATTTGAAAAATAAGAGCACTAAATGCATGTAAGGGAAGACCTTTTTAGCTATTGATGTTTCCATTAGGGTCTAGTTGTTTTATGTTTGTGCTTCTTTCCCTTTGGTGTCTCTAATGGGAACTGTGGGTTAATTGTATCGATTCCTGATCATTGCCTTCACTTCTATTTTTCAGTGATTGCAGATTGGTTTTCAACTTGATACGTTGGTTTAATTTATCTTTCTCACATCTTCAATGAAACGTATGCTTCAAATTTTCATTATATTCGGATCAATTCTAAGGTCAATAATAATATTTATATGATGTATTCCTGATGTAGGCGTCTCTTGCCTGATGCCTCCAGTTGACCTGTCTCATGATCTGCGTCGGTCGGTGTGTGCTCGGAGGGGGATGTGCTGTGTTTGCCGGAACTTGTCCATCATCCGTTTCGGTTTCAGAACTTTGGGGTTGAGACACACTGATGAAGATTAAATATCAGAAAGGCCCCTGTGCCACTAAATATGGTATAGTTACGCCTTAATTATATAAAAGTTAAGTCAGGAAAGTATGCATTATTTGGATTTTGAGCTCCTGCATTTTCATTCATTTTGTGGATTTATTTTAAAAATAGAATAACAAAATTTATATGATTCATCTAATCAAATCGTATCTGGATAAAATGTTTTAATGGAAAATTATTTATAATAATTTAGAAATAACTAAAAACATATATATATAGTATTGTGCCAACATACTTTGAAAAAAACTCTTTTCTAACAAAGGACACCATTGTTGCATTACGATAACACACCCGTGCGACATAGTGCATTTTTTACATCTCCAAAATGGCTACTTTTTTGAAGAAAATCCGTGATATATTTCTTATTTATACTGCAAACATAGGTTGTGGGTGCTCGTTAGAACCGCCACATTGGGGCGGTTCTAACGAGTACCCACAACCTATGTCTTGAAGCAGAAATAAGAAAAATAATGTATACCCCCGTAAACCCTAGTTTTCTCTCTATAAACTGGGGTTTAGGGGGGTCTTTATTTCACGGACTTGTTCACGTGATTGGTTTTATTCCTTTAACCTGTACTTCAAAGAAGAATTTAGGAGCCAGGCAGGAACACCATGGAATCAGAATTACCTGGCTGGTTACATTCCGTTAATAAGACAACTATTTGGGGGATAACGCGTCGCCGTAAAACGAAATTTCCGACCGTAAAACCTCCGATTTACCTCCCCAAATGACAATTTTCAATACAGTTATCCCCATTCTAATGCACTTTTTCGGTTGTTAAGCTAAAAATTGTACTACTTTGCACAAGGCGACACTCACAGTGAGCTGCGTAAAACGAAATGCCAGCCAATGAAAAGCGACGTTATGTAATGACGTCGGGTTTCCGACAGTATATCGCAGAATATACTGTCGCAAATGTTTGACGTTAACCAATCAGATGTCGCGTTACATACGCAAGTGCATTAGAATAAGTGCTAGTCAAAAGAGGGAGAAGTTCATTAATCAAATTTTGATTGAGTATATCTAATTTATATCGTACAGCATGAAATCTTACTATAATGCCCAATCTATTATGGAGTCATCAAACAGGGAGTCTTTCCAAGAACAGGTGTAATGATTAAAAGGCCATGCCCTTATTTTGTGTTAAGGAAAGTAAAAAAACAAACGCTGTGAAAACCTGTCAATATGAGTGAACAAAATAATAGAATTATTGAACAGTGTGATGGTGGCTCCACCATAAATGTTACATGTTCTAACATGGTTGAAAAATTATACAACAATTGTGTAAATAAAGCGTTAGTTAACTCTAGTAACTATGATCCCTCACCAAAGAAAATCCAGTCTCAGTCATTGTTCTCTGAACAATCTACCCCAGTGAGAAGGGTCTCTTGCATTAATGCAAAGGACAGAGTGAATGAGCACACAACCGACTGTACAAAATAACAATTTGAGTGACTTGTCAATACCAAGCTGCCTTTGGTCACACCAAGGACCTATTCTCAATCAGGGACCTATCGTACACAGCCCGCTTGAGCATCAGCAGATCAATGAGCCACACAACAGAAAACAGACAAGTTTTTCTTGCACACCAGACAAGGAAATCCGTCATTTTACCCTGGGATAGAAATTTATGTTCTGACCCTGGTGTTCCGACCCCAAATCGAATATAATCGCGTGTTTGATAAATGCACTGGTTGATTACAACACCATGCGCGGCGTCGTCATGCGTGACGTCACTAATCATTCCTGTTGTGTCATCACAAAATGGCGGACGTCGGTAACCGAAGTGACAGCAACATTAAAAATTCGCAATAGAAATGGAAGGTATGCAAGAAAAAGAATCCAATATGGGTGTGAGGGGTGGATAGAAAAATCCGTCCCTCGGGATCACTGTCCGGCATCACTCGGCAAGCCTCGTGATGCCGGACAGTGTCCCTCGGGACGGATTTTTCAATCCACCCCTCACACCCATATAAAATTCTTATAATCCCATCGCAGTGAAATATTTGACAAAACAAATACTGCGGTACATATTTCAAGTTATAACTCGACAGACTTTACCGTGTTTTCAGACGTTGTGTCTAATGGAGAAGCAATAGAAAGAGAACGTTCTATAAATGACAGATTTAACGAGATATTATATCGTGTGAAACCAGCATTTAACCAGATCATCATTCTCTTTTCTACTTAGGCACTTTACAGTCAATTTATAAGTGCTTTAGAAAAGAACTTAACTGTATTCAACACATATTCAAGGAAAGAAATGTGTAATAACATGCAACAAAACAGACCGTTCAGTATTATTAACTGGACCTTCCATGTGTAGTTGGAGAGAAACTTCTTTTTACTATTATCTTTAGGACTTTTCAAAACATTTGTGACTAAAAATGAAGAAAATCCACATTTTTAGTGTCAGAGATCAACCCCTGTAGAACCAAAGCATTCGTCACCCAGAATATTACCCTACTCTCCAATAGACTTTCCCAATTTTGTAGCTGACTTTGAACAGGACTCAAATTATCAGCCCACCACAATGGATATTAATAGACGGCTATATGTTCTATGGGATATCACAAAATCATTACAAACGCAGTTACATGAAATAAATAAGGTCATAAATCAACTTGTCGAAAAAGGAAAAAATATGCAGCCAGCAGAACGACAAAATCAAATCACTGTAAACAATCAGACGGCAACAGTAACAACCATACTACCCATTTCACCTGGAACTGAAAGGTATCGTGACATTCTTGTTAACAGTGAACCCACACTACAGCCACAATCTGAAAACGTTCACTCACATCAAAACGTGCCCTGTAGTAAAGAGACAAACTCAAATAATGCAAAGCCAAGAAAGTCCAAATCAGGAAAAAAATCCAATCAGTTAAGATCATAGACCTGGGACGAGCCAAGAACAATCACCAACACATATATTGATTATTGGTGACTAAATTCTGTCAGGGATTAATGCTAGTGGCTTGAAAAATTATTTGTTTCATGCCAATCCTATTCTGGAGCTACCCTGAGTACTCTTATGGAAAAAGGGCAAATCTATGGCCTTAAAAATTTGAAGGACATTGTAATCTATGTAGCAGGAAATGATACTTCTCAGAGTTTGTTTGATTTGAGCTTTAGCGTCCCCGTCAACACTGTTAAGGTCATTTTGGAGACGTTGCTTCCAATTTTGCCGGACTTTTACCCGACATTGAGTTGTGGCATCTCAAGCCCTGTCGCCAAATTTAAACAATAGGGTTTATAAGCATGGACGGTCTGATTCACACCACTTTGCCTGTGAAGGCTTTTACCCGACATTGAGATGAAATGACATCTCAAGCCTTGTAACTCAAAGAAACCAAGAGGGTTAATACACATGGACGGTCCGACTCATGCGCACCGCTTTGCCGGAGCAGGCTTAGATCCTCTAAGCAGTTTACCAATACTCGTGTGCGGGTCGGATTCAGCTCTGCGTGGAAGCATCATGCAGCCCAACTATTTTTTCAAGCCCCGATGAACGGGGGCGCGATACTTCTCAGTGACATCGGGCAGAAGCCATGCTGGGTAAAAATGTTGAAACTGAATACATTGAAGAGATCTACGATACACTTATCCTACGAATCTAAGAAAACCCCCGAGGGCTGGAACTCAAATTATTTGGCAAACGGCTAATGCGCCTGCTCTCAATCAATCTTTCTCTCAGCAAACAAATACAACTTATTCCGGCCCGCTCACGGGCGGCCGGATATACGATAGGAATTTCGCAAAGAAATAGCGAAGAAATCCAAAACGTCCAATTGGCAAAAGGAACTGTTCCCCGCTCAGTCTCTTTCATTTCTGTTGCTGTTGAAAACCTGTCACTTTTGAAACTCAGGTAGTCATTGGCTATGTTAAGCTCGGCCAATCAGTTATGCTCTTTCTCAGTAGTAGCCACCTGGCGGAGTTTTTGTTTACAGATGGTTAATAACTGTAGCCGCTACCAGGTTGCAACTGCGTAACGTACGTGAAACATTCATTGTTGGTTCTGTTCGGGTGCCTCAAAGCGGTTGGTCATGTTTTACTAGTCTGACCCAGATAACATGTACACTTCACAATTTTCAGTTCTGTTGTGCTTTGCTTGCAAACTTGCATCAATATTGAGACGACTAATCCAGACTTGAGAAAAAAAACTCAAATAGAGGCCCTTATAGCCTGGAATGACAAATGATGTCTCTTTCATGCAATCAAGTCAGATTTTGTTTTTTTCAGATGATATGGAGAAATTGTCATGATGCAAATATGATGCTTTATTCATTACGGTTCTAACGAGTACCCACAACCTATGTTTTGGAGTAAAAATAAGAAAAATAATGTTTACCCCCTTAAACCCCAGTTTTCTCTATATAACGTGGGGTTTAGGGGGTTGTTCATTTCACGGACTTGTTCACGTGATGTGGAAACGTGATTTTACACACACGTTCTTCGAACTTATTTCAATATGTAAGTGCATTTTGGGTTTATCAGTAGGCGGTAAGTTTCGTTAGTTTTCCTGTCCTGTCCTATCTTGAGTCCGTCTCTGACCATTTCCCAGGTTAAGTGGGTGACTACATTTAGATTTTAGCTAAAATCACTTGCTGAGTCTTTGAAACTATTTCGAATAAATAATTATTCAGCAGAAGTATGCTTTCACAAGCCTACATCATACGACCTTCTAACACCTTTGCAGTCTTGGCATCTACCGAACTACCAATGAAGGAAGGTAATCACAAGGAAGAACAGTTCTGGGGGGAAACATTCTTCAGGGCACCCCTGTAGAGGACTGGTTGGTACACGTACATGCATCTAAAGAACAGTGTATTGTTTAATTCTGGTGCATTCTTTTACATTACAGTTATAGCAGATTTTTGGGCGATATGGCTTGAGACGTCATTTCATCTCAATGTCGGGTAAAAATCTCACAAAATCGGAAGGGACGTCGTCAAAATTACCTTTACTGCGTTGATGGAGACGTAAAACCTTAGCATAAAGTATTTGCCGGTATTTACCGGTAAATGCCACCGGCATGGAAAATACTCATATTTGTCGGCATTTTGCCAACCTTGGCATAAACAAATATAAAGTTTCCTTTTAAAAGGAAGGCTTCCCAAGTTTGTGAAGTTGAAAATCCGCCATTTTTGCTCGCCTTTCGAAAGTTAGGGGGAGCTATTGCCATTACCCCGGCGTCCATCGCCAACTTTATGTGACATTTAACCTATTCACCTGTTCCCTGATAGTCACACTACAAGTCAATATTGGATTGTCTCCCTTTGACTGAGGCCTATGGTATATTCATGTTGTGTAATCTCGACTGTGTTATAATCCGGATGTGTGTGAAATCATTTTCGCTTTTATGACCCCGGGAATCGCTCATGTCAATTGATGTCTAGTTAATTTCGGACTGGCTGTTTTGGTGTAGCCTGAGTTTATCTCCAATAAAGTTATGTTCTGTTCTGTCGTTACTAAAGTCTTTACGAGCGAGAAAATTACTCTTTTTGTGAAACCGTTAAAAGTGAGCCTTTTTTGTGCTTAGCACAAAATATTATTGGTTCTAAAAATCCATTTTTGTGTGCTGGAATGAAATATTCTTCATTATATATAAGCAAGAAAAAAAAAGAAACTAGAAAAAGTGTCCATAGGACACGGATGCCCCCGCAAAATGCAATTCATAAAAAATATTACAAATGTACTTCAAATCAATCATAAAATATATGCATCAAGGGCAGATAATCCAAAAACCAAAAATGGAAGAGTTGTCTTCCTTGTTCATGACACATCGTCTCAGTGTGATGAATGCACCTGTGAAGTTTCATGAATATATTCCATACGGTTTAGGAGTTATGGCCCGGACACGGTTTACTATATGGTACTAAGTCAAGGGCATACAATTCAAAAACCAAAAATGCAAGAGTTGTCTCCCTTGTTCATGACACATCGTCTCAGTGTGGTGAATGCACCTGTGAAGTTTAATGAATATATTCCATACGGTTTAGGAGTTATGGCCCGGACACGACATACCATTTGACTATATATGGATGTAAGTCAAGGGCAAATAATTCAAAAACTTAACAAGCAGGAGTTGTCTTCCTTGTTCATGACACATCGTCCAAGTATGATGGATGCACCTGTGAAGTTTCATGATTATATTCCGTACGGTTTAGGTTTTATGGCCCGGACACGGTTTACTATATGGTACTAAGTCAAGGGCAGATAATTCAAAAACCAAAAATGCAAGAGTTGTCTTCCTTGTTCATGACACATCGTCTCAGTGTGGTGAATGCACCTGTGAAGTATCATGAATATATTCCATACGGTTTAGGAGTTATGGCCCGGACACGGTTTACTTTATGGTACTAAGTCAAGGGCATATAATTCAAAAACCAAAAATGCAAGAGTTGTCTTCTTTGTTCATGACACATCGTCTCAGTGTGATGAATGCACCTGTGAAGTTTCATGAATATATTCCATACGGTTTAGGAGTTATGGCCCGGACTCGACATACCATTTGACTATATATGGATGTAAGTCAAGGGCAAATAATTCAAAAACTTAACAAGCAGAAGTTGTCTTCCTTGTTAATTACACATCGTCTCAGTGTGATGAATGCACCTGTGAAGTTTCATGAATATATTCCATACGGTTTAGGAGTTATGGCCCGGACACGATGTCGGGACGGACGAACGGACGAACGGAATAACGGACAGGGGTAAAACTTAATGCCCTTCCGGTATTCTCCGAATACGCGGGGGCATAAAAAACTGTATAGCTTATGGGTGTCAGTTGAATTATTTTAAATGCTATTGTTTAGAAATGCCACTTAATTACAAGTCCATGTAATGAAAACCCCTTTAAACCCTACTTTATATAGAGAAAACCGGGGTTTACAGGGATTTACATTTTCTATTTTCTGCTCCAAGTTTGTGTTATGAACTTGAGAAAACTGGGGTTTACAAGGTATTACAATTTCTAATATCTGCACCAAGACATAGTAGATAACCGTTTTTGTGATATGAATTGCCATTTTGGAGATATGAAAAAAAACACACTATGTCACGCGGATATGCTATCTTAATGGGTTGACAATAAAGACACTGGTCTGAGCTTGACGTCTGATCTGAGTTTCCAGTCTGAGTGTCCATGTTTGGGCTTTCTCCTCTAAAACGCACTTAGATCGGCTTGGCTATCATCATAATGTTAACAAGTTCATGTAATGAGCACCTCTCTCAATCCAACTTTACATACATAAAACTTTTGCCCAAAATATATGCTGTGAGTACTCGTTAGAACCGCTATGAGGCGGTTCTAACAAGTACCAACAACTGGGTACTCGTGAGAACTTAACAAACAACCACAACCTATGTGTAAAGAAGAAATGAAAATATGACCTAATTTCAATGCAAAAGTAACCGTTTTCTGGATGTAAAAGAATGTAACCACACGGATGTGAGTTATTATAATGGTCAGTTTTTGTTTGATTTGAGGTTTAACGTCCCCGTCAACACTGTAAAGGTCATTTTGGAGACGTTGCTTCCAATTTTGTGGGATTTTAACCCGACATTGAGATGAAATGACTTCTCAAGCCCTGTCGCCCAATGAAACCAATAGGGTTTATTAGCATGGATGGTCCGCCTCACACCGCGGTTCCTGGCCATTATAATGGTCAGAATCGTCATTCAATGAGACAATGCTTACTTTCACTGTTTAAAACTAACTGTGACTGATAAAGCGTTATGTTTTAATTATTCTTTATTTACCTGTAACCATTTTAACTTTTTATAATACCATTGCATCCGCCCCCGCCCATAGGGGCTTGAAGAAATATATGGGCTGCACGATGCTTCCACGCAGAGCTGAATCCGGCCAGCACACTAGTACTGGTAAACCGCTTAGAGGATCTAAGCATGTCCAGGAACCGCGGTGCGAGGCGGTCCGTCCATGCTAATAAACCCTATTGGTTTCATTGGGCGACAGGGCTTGAGATGTCATTTCATCTCAATGTCGGGTAAAAGTCCAACAAAACTGGAAGCAACGTCTCCAAAATGACCTTTACCGTGTTGACGGGGACGTTAAACCTCAAATCAAACAAAAACAAACAAAATACCATTGCATATTGAAACATCAAATATTTAATCTGGAAAGAAAGGGTTTCATTGATTGTAAGTTTATCAGTACCGACAATAACTAACAATAAATTACATTAAATTGGCCGGTTTATTAACCCTTGTCCTGCTGATCCCGGATATGCCTTATTTTCCAAACAATGAAGATCCAGATCAGATGGCTTCGACGAAGCCATCTGATCAGGATCTACATTGTTTGCCATTCAGATTGTGAATTTGTTGCAATAATTTGCATCAAGTAATCTGATTGGTTGATAACCGGTAGTGGGTGTGGCATATATGAATATTCAGCAGAAGAAAACAGAATGTCTACACAGTCTCATCTGGACTTTGACTGTTCACATGAAGAATACTGTCGAATCATATATGCATATGAACACGTCTGTAATCCCACTTAACATAGAGAAAATGGGGTTAAAAGGGATATACATTGTTTCAAGACATACGTTGTAGGTTTTGTTTCTTTGTTTGTTTGATTTGAGGTTTAACGTTCCCGTCAACACTGTAAAGGTCATTTTGGAGACGCTGCTTCCAATTTTGCGGGACTTTTACCCGACATTGAGATGAAATGACATCTCAAGCCCTGCCGCCCAATGAAACCATTAGGGTTAATAAGCATGGGCGGGCCGACCCGCACCACTTTACCAGTACTTGTGTGCGGGCAGGTTTCAGCTCTGCGTGGAAGAATCATGAAGCCAAAAAAATATTCTTCAAGCCCCGATGGGCGGGGGCCGAATTGGTTGTAGGTACTTGTTAGACTCGCCTCAACCAGGCGATTCTAGCAATCACCCCCTACCGATTTTCTGCTTAAAGAAATATGTTTCGCCCCCGCCCATCGGGGCTTGAAGAAACAGATGGGCTGCATGATGCTTCCACGCAGAGCTGAAACCAAACGCACATGGATACTGGTAAACTGATTAGAGGTTCTAAGCATGCCCAGGAAAGGTGATGCGAGTTGGATCGTTCATGCATATAAACCCTATTAGTGTAATTGGTGTCGCAGGGCTTGAGATGTCATGTCATCTCAATGTCGGTAAAAGTCCCCGCAAAATTGGAAGCAACGTCTCCAAAATGACCTATACTGTTAAAGGGGACAAAATAAAGACACATGTTGTCAATGACGCGTTTCCAGCAACCACCCCAAACCTTTTCTTCTGTACAAGACATAGGTTGTGGGTACTCTATAGAACGGCTCTAGCAAATCTGGGATAATAATTATTTGTCTGTTGAAGCAATTAAAATACATTTTAAAGCAACGGTTCTAGCAATAACCCACAACCTATACATGGTTGGTTGGTTGATTTGAGGTTTAACGTCCCCGTCAACACTGTAAAGGTCATTTTGGAGACGTTGCTTCCAATTTTGTGGGACTTTTACCCGACATTGAGATGAAATGACATCTCAAGCCCTCTCGTCCAATGAAACCAATAGGGTTTATTAGCATGGACTGTCCGCCTCGCACCGCGGTTCCTGGACAGGCTTAGATCCTCTAAGCGGTTTACCGGTACTAGTGTGCGGGCTGGATTCAGCTCTGCGTGGAAGCATCATGCAGCCCATATATTTCTTCAAGCCCCTATGGGCGGGGGCCAAAACAACCTATACATGGAACGGAAATGTGAAAGAGGGTACTATGTCAAACGGATGTATTCTCGTAACTAGGACCCAGTATACATGTATATTTTATGGCCCCGCCCATCGGGGCTTGAAGAAATAGATTGGCTGCATGATGCTTCCATGCAGAGCTGAAACCGACCGCAAACGGGTACTGGTAACCCGCTAAGAGGATCTTAGCCTGCCCAGGCAAAGCGGTGCGAGTCGGACCGTCCATACTTATAAAACTTACTGGTTTTGGGCGACAGGGTTTGAGTAAAAGTCCCACAAAATTGGAAGCAACGTCTCCAAAATGACCAATACAGTGTTGACGGGGACGTTAAACCTCAAATCAAGCAAACAAATGGATCCAAGATAATAATAATAATAATAATAGATACTCATTATCTAAATAAATAGAACCTATTTTGCTTAGAACTTAATGCATATGAATAAAGTCATTCGATAAATTTTAATCTCTCCGGAAAGGTAATACGATATACCTTGTGCGCGTGCCCATTAATCTTCAGGCTTCCTGACGGTCAGCAGCCGGTATACAATACACATTACATGAGTCATAAAAAGCGATAATTGTCTTCGGCTTAAATACCAGTGATGTTTCCCCCCTGAGTGAGCTGAAAACTATATGGGCACAGAACCGCCAAATTTATAGGTCCCATTCTACCTATGTTTTTTGTGTAAAATCATACTGATTCCTGATTACCCGACTGCTTTGTATAAAGTTGGGTTTACATGCATATTCTTTTTCACAGCATCATGGACAGAACACCAGAAAAAGGGTACACACCTTATCATAAATCTTTTAACAGTTGAAATGAATAAATAAATAAATAAATAAATAAATAAATAAATAAATAAGAAAATGTTCTAATAATTATTAGATTATACATAAATGAATAGAAAAATAAAATAATAAAAATAAAATAATAACTAGAATTTGTTTTTCTACAAAAACACAGATGTCTCCCCCGTTTTTGACCTCTAAGTATAACCTTGACATTGGAGGTATTGAGCCGGGTCTTGTGTGCAACACATCATCTAATGAAGATAAACATTTCTGCAAAGTAACTTTAAAAATGTTCAAAAAATTTCAAAGGGCAATAACTCTTGAAAGGGGCATAATCCGGATGAGAAAAAAAAATACGCGTCAGCTTATTTTCCATTAGGAATGCATATATGAAATTTCAAAACCATAGCATACACAGTTCTAAAGTTATGCTATGCATCCCTTTTAGCATTCATTACAATGGGCACAAATTACCAAAATGACAAAGGGCCATAACTCATAAAGTATTTTTCGGAATTTTGTCAAAAGTTAATCAGTTCACCTACTCATCACCACCAATATATACACCAATTTTCAAGGCTCTAGCTCCAATAGTTTTTGAGATATCTTGCTGACAAGATTTTATTTAAAAAAAATCAAAGGGCAATAACTCTTGAAAGGGGCATAATCCGGACGAGAAATAAAAATACGCGTCAGCTAATTTTCCATGAGAAATCCATATATGAAATTTCAAAACCCTAGCATACACGGTTCTAAAGTTATTCTATGCATCACTTTTAGCATATATTACAATGGGCACAAATTACCAAAATGACAAAGGGCCGTAACTCACAAAGTATTTTTTGGAATTTTGTCAAAAGTTTATCAGTTCATCTACTCATCACCACCAATATATTCACCAACTTTCAAGGCTCTAGCTCCAATAGTTCTTGAGATATCTTGCTGACAAGATTTTATTAAAAAAATTTCAAAGGGCAATAACTCTTGAAGGGGGAATAATCCGGACGAGAAAAAATACGCATCAGCTAATTTTCCATGAGGAATCCATATATGAAATTTCAAAACCCTAGCATACACGGTTCTTTAGTTATGCTATGCATCAAAAGCGTAACGGACAGACGAACGGACAAACGAACCAGAACCAATATGCTCCTCCAACTTTTTCAAAGTTGGAGGCATAAAAAGGCCCCTTTTTGTTCTTTGACCTCTTAGTACGACCTTGACATTTGAGGTACCAACTTGGGTCATGCACGCAACACATCGTCTTATGGTGGTTAACATTTCTGCCAAGTAATTTCAAAATCCATCAAAAAATAAGAAAGTTATTGACAGAACACAAAAAAGGCCCCTTTTTTACCTTTAACCTCTATGTATGACCTTGACCTTTCAGGTACCAAACTGGGTCATGCGTGCAACACATCATCTCATGGTGTTTAACATTTCTGCCAAGCAATTACAAAATCCATCTAAAAATAAGAAAGTTATTGACCAAACACGAAAAAAAGGCCCCTTTTTTACTTTTGACCTCTATGTATGACCTTGACACTTGAGGTATCAAACTGAATCATGCATGCAACACATCGTCTCATGATAGTTAACATTTTTGCCAAGTAACTTCAAATTCTATCTAAAACTAAGCAAGTTATTGACAAAACCGGAAAAAGGCCCCTTTTTTACCTTTGACCTCAAAGTATGACCTTGACCTTTGAGGTTCCAACCTGGGTCATGCACGTAACACATCGTCTTATATTGGTTAACATTTCTGCCAAGTGATTTCACAATCCATCTCAAAATAAGAAAGTTATTGACAAAACACGAAAAAAGGCCCCTTTTTTACCTTTGACCTCTAAGTATGACCTTGACCTTCGAGGTACTGACCTGCCTGATGCACACCACACATCGTCTTATGGTTGTTAATATTTCTGCCAAGTAATTTTAAAATCCATCTAAAAATAAGAAAGTTATTGACAAAACACGAAAAAAGGGCCCCTTTTTTACCTTTGACCTCTCAGTATGACCTTGACCTTCGAGGTACTGACCTGCCTGATGCACACCACACATCGTCTCATGGTGGTTAATATTTCTGCCAAGTAATTTTAAAATTCATCTCAAAATAAGAAAGTTATTGACCAAATACGAAAAAAGGCCCCTTTTTGACCTTTGACCTCTAAGTATGACCTTGACCTTTGAGGTACCGACCTGATTCATGCGCACCACACATCGTCTTATGGTTGTTAATATTTCTGCCAAGTAATTTTAAAATCCAGCTGAAAATAAGAAAGTTATTGACCGGACACGATTTGCCCATACATATATACATACCAACAAACTTCCAAGGGAGATAATTCAAAAAGTATAAATGCGAGAGTTATAGTTCTTGCGCACTGCACGTCGTCTAATGCTGATTTATATTTATACTAAGTTTCGTGACAATAGCTCCAACGGTTTTCAAGTTATAGAGCGGACACGAATGTGTGACAGACAGACAGACGGACAGACGGACAGACAGACAGACAGACGGACAGACAGACGCCCGGGGGAAAAACAATATGTCTCTCCGAAAAAAATTTTTTCGGGGGAGACATAATAATAATAAACACATTACGATAATACATGTTATAGCATTACTATATAAGTACGGTTTTGGGTATGTATGGGAGGCAAAAACTATTGGGGATATCAATGAATTTGAAAAAGTATTCAAACAGCGACTTAAGGATTGCTGCCTTCAAGACTGGCATTCTGATATCAATGATTCGCCCAAGGCTGTGCACTATTGTAAATTTAAAATTGTTTTCGATTTGGAAAGCTATTTGACTTTAGAACTTCCATATATATATAGGAAAATGTTCGCCAATTTCCGCTGCTCAAGCCATAAGCTCATGATTGAAAAGGAAAGACATCAGAATATTGAAAGAAGTATGAGGTTTTGTCCACTGTGTCTTAAAAGAAACGTGTATACTATTGAGGATGAATTCCATTTTGCTTGTGTATGCCCTTTCTATAATGACATAAGATCACTTTATTTTAAACATAAATGGAAAACAAATATAATCAATGTTGATATGTTTTAACTTTTATCGCATTATGTCGACTACTGACAAAGATTCTGTTATGGCGATTTCGAAATTTCTAGAAAGTGCATTTGCACACAGAGAAAATCTACTCGAGTCTGAAATATGATCTAGCCTATTGAACCCATTAGTAGATTACAGTTATGTATCCCTAACAGTTTGTAAATGTAAGGTTTTCGATGATGAGCCTACTTTTACTTATTACTATTATTTTGATAGTAGAAATGCATCTATGTTTAACTGCAAAAATGCAACTCCAAATTGTGTATTTACTTGATATGTATTTTGGGCCGGAGGCCTTATATTACGAAATAAAATCATGTTATGTTATGTTATATTATGTTATGTTATCCGTGCGGCATACTGCATTTTTTATATCTCAAAACCAGTTAATTTGTCAAAGTAAACTCATCAATACTTAAAATATAGGTTTTATATTCTCGTTAGAACCGCCTCATTGAGGTGGCTCTAACGAGTACCCACAACCTATGTTTTGGAGAAGAAATGGAAAAGAAAACGAATACCACAGTAAAGCCCAGTTTTCTCTATATAAAGCAGTTTTTAATCAGGTGTTCATTACAATCAAGATAATAATAATGAATACAAAACAATTAACACAGGCATTAATGGCATCTTTACGTACCAGACTGAATTCGCAATAGCATTTAAATAATCTAACGCATGTTACAAAAAGAAAGAAAAATAAAATAAAACAAAAAATCCTGTGGTCTTCCAGCAAAACAATGTGCGAACAAGGAAATGTCAGATTAGCCTGTATCTGAGTAATTGGAATAAGATATATATTCTAACAAAACTAATGTTTAACTTTTTAGAAATATCGTGACGAATTCACATGGGTTTCTTTCTTTCTTTCTTTCAGTTGTAATCATACAAACATTCAAAACAAACAAATGTAATCATAAATCTTATAACTAGCAATTTTATTTAACTTTGCGTAGTAAGTATAAAGAATGTGCAAAAATCTAATAAGGTCATGAAATAGAGGATCTTGCATGAGTGCTCATGTATTATTGAATTTATTAAACGAGTTGAGGAAAAGGGATAAAATGCGAGCCTTGGCGAGCATTTTATCCCTTTTCCTCAACGAGTTTAATAAATTCAATAATACATGAGCACGAATGGAAGATTCTATTTATCATATGACATTTAAAACGCATTTTATTCACGATTGTTTACAAAAAATGTCAATATTCCGCCGTTGATAAACGCGACGTCGTTAAGGACGTCGTATATGTAACGTTACGGGACGTATCTAACAAATTTGCCTATTTAATCCACTAGTGGATTATCGAAAATAATACATGGCGTTATTACACTCTCAGACGCGACGTTATATGATAAAATCAATAATTACGTGAATAAATGAATAAATAAGACACAGATCAGACACCGCATTCTTAGATTGATTTACATTCCAAGGAGATGCCTAGACGAAGATGTGTTGATTTCACAGTCGATTGAAAATGACCCGCTTTGTGATTACACGCGTGTGTAGACGATAAAGCTTGTTTCTGAATACGCTCCAAATTTAATCGCAAAATGCCGTTATTAAATATTATTTTGAAATACTATAATTGCTATCATTATGTACAATTTTGTAAACATATTGCGTCTGATACAGACACTTCTTGCAATATTAACAGAAAGTGCAGATTTGAGCCGTTTAAGCAGGGTACTCTGTCGTTGTTTTTCCACTGTTTTGTATGCTTCATGTAAGGATTAAGGGTTGTGCATTTGAAAATAAAAATGCCGGCAGCTCATTAAATAAAAGTTCCACTTGTTTGATATATTTTTGAAGGAATATAAATGAACAATTAGTTCAAAACCGAACATGTTTGTCAAATTGAAAAATAAGTAATATTTGTTTAAAAATTGTTTTCCATTAAAGCGCCTGCTATTTCCAACAAGAGATTCTGTACAGGTAAGCCGAGAAGGTCAGCGCACAGTAAAAGGCTTAATCTTTTGCGCCAAAGACATAAATGTCAATTATAGTTGCGGATGCGTCGCCGGCGTAAGCATCGGCGTCCCCATTTGGTTGAAGTTTACCTGCAAGCAATCATTTGTGCTGTTTTACAAATTTATTTTCAAGTAAAGTTATCAACTGGTTAAAAAGTCTGTTAATCTGTTTTTTTTTTGGCAGGGATAGGAGAGATATCACAATTGTTCATCTTAGGGTTTTCATTTTTTCGGCGATAAGGGTTACGGTGTGTTTGTATAGGCGTGTTCGCGTGATGCACAGTGAACAATCCTGGCTGACACGGGGCACTGAAGCGACGTCGAGTTCTGTGTTGATTTGACGTCATGTCGCCAAATCGACGTTGAACCGACGTTGCTTCGGCGTTGTGTTATTTCATCACTCAGCGACACATGATCAATATGCTATATCTATTGTTGTTAAGTATATTTCGATTTTCTTCAGCGTGACACTGTTTCCAAGTGTTAGGCAGTGGTACCCGGTTTCATTTGATCATCAGTGAAAGTACTGATTGAGGTATGTACGGCGATGGTTATTGGAATCAGTAACCATGCAAGTCACCATGCAATACGCATGCGCCGACTGGAGTGCTGGCTCCACGTTTTGCATTTCCGGCCTGATTTCCTACTTTCGATTTATTATTTACAACCAACTGACTGACAACCTGTTCACCTGAGAATACTAAGTCTTAGGTTTATCAATGTAATAATTACTTCTCATGATCCACACACACTAGAAATAAGACTGTGTCATATGTTAATTCTTACACATGGTATTTGTAATCATACATCCTCTATCAGCTGAATTGTCCGCTGGAGAGAAAATTGTCAATAAATTCGTCATGGTCATAGTACGGCAAATGTCACTGTGAAGGTAGGGTATTGTATCCCGTGGTGACTGGGAAGTATGGCAAGCCATTTTACTATTTATTATGGAGAGTGTGTGTGTGTGAATTCGGGTTTAACGTCGCTTTCAACAATTTTTCAGTCATATCACGACGGTGTCTGGTAGCGACAGGGAGCTCAATGCTCACTTTTATAGTGCTGCCTCACTGAAGTATAATGTCCCAGACACATTACATGATACCACACTCAGTCACATTATCCTGACACTGGGTCGACCAGTCCTAGCTCAACCCCGTAAATCTGAGTGCCAAATGAGGAGCAGCTAGTACCATTCTTAGCGACTTTGGTATGTCGCGGCCCGGGATCGAACCCATGACCCCCAGTTCCCCGGAGCGGTCACTCTACCAACTAAGCTATCGGGGCCAGTCTATTTATTATGAATTGTAGATATCTTATTTATTATAAAAGATATCATATATTATATTAGATATTTATTATATATGATATCTTACATATATAAGATATCTTATATAATAAATAAGATATCTTATATAGCATATAAGAATATGATATGTTAGATAAGATATCTTATATGCTATATTAGATATCTTATATAGGATATAAGATATCTAATATATGATATAAGATATCTAGTATGATATATAAGATATCTTATTTACCAAAATATATAAGCTATCTGATATGCTAAATAAGATATCTAATATAGCATATACGATATCTTATATAACATATCAGATATCTTATATATTACATAAGATATCTTATGTAATATATAAGATATCTTATTTAATAAGGGAAATAAGATATCTTATATGATATATAAGATATCTCATATATTATATAAGATATCTTATATGTTATATTAGATATCTTATTTGGTATATTAAATATCTTATTTAGCATATCAGATATATATTCCAGTAAATAAGATATCTTATATCCTATATCAGATATCTTATTTAATATATTAGATATCTTATATAGCATAACAGATATCTTATATAATATATAAGATATCTTATTTACCTAACTATTTAAGATATCTTATATGACAAATAAGATATCTAATATATTTTACCAAAAAAATAATGAAGTCTCCCCGAAACTGCCAAGGAATGACAACCCCCATTTATGCCTAACATTCCAGAAACCCTGGCAAACAGTACGGGCCCAGATCAGGAGAGGGCCTACACTATTAATAAAATGTTCAGCTTTATTCAGATTACACAACCTCTCATCATGTGTCATACCTTATTTTCGAAATGGGCTCCTGTCCTAAATAAGCAGGAAGATTGCATTTGGTAAAAAAAAAAAAAAAAAGATAAAAGGGACAAAGAAAAATTGAAATAATTATGCGAAAAGTAGAGGCAGAAACCAGGCTGAATATATGGACAGTCTGGTTAGAGTCTTTGTTTTTTGTTTTTGTCAAAATACATGCAATGAGCAGTGCTTGGCATAACTCAAGTTTGAAGTTAATTTATACTTCCACTATCTTGTAAGGGAAGGTAATTAAATTATACAAACAAAAGCAAGCTGGATTTATTCTCTCTCTCTATCTCTCAAAAAAGAAATGTTGTCTTTAATCTGATCGCACGTGTTTGGGAACCCCGTTTTATTTATAAACACATATGTACAATTACAGTTTATAAATAATAATTATAATTTCACCAGTCCTCTGTAGCAGTCTAATGGAGAGGTAGTTACTATTATTTGTCATTTCTTTCCAATTTATATAATATATCTTATATGTTAATTAAGATATCTTATTTATCAAACTTATATAAGATATCTTATATGTTAAATTAAATATCTGATATACCAATTAAGATATTTTATATAAAAAATATAAATAAGATATCTGATATAATATATCAGATATCTGATATGTTATATAAGATATTTTATATGCTATATAAGATATCTTATTTAGTATATTAGATATCTTATATAGCATTATCTTATATGTTTTAGTAAACAAGATATCTTATATGTTATATAAGATATCTTATATGTTAAATATGATATCTTATATAACATATAAGATATCTTGTTTACTAAAACATATATCATATCAGATATCTGAATTGCAGAATTAAATAAGATATCTCATATAGGATATATCAGATATCTTATATAGGATATAAGATATCTTATATAAATTTTTTTACATTCCATAATAAATTCATAATTTCTTTGCATCAAACAAAGTATCCTTTAACAAATTCTTACCTACCTTCATTTATGAGGTGGCATTTTACTATTTAATTGAAATTCAAGATTTTGTTTGTTTGTATTGGAGTTAAACGGCCCAGTCCTAACTATTTAGGTCATTTTTAAGCCGGTCAGTTTACCATTCCACACTTTTAGTGGACAAGCTTATACGTAAGCTGTTAACCACATTTTGAAAACACTGCCTATACAAATTGTAAAGTTTATCACCACAAAAAGGAAACTTTAAAGATGAAAAATTGATATTTTTTCTTATTTCTGCTTAAAATAGAGATTCTGGTTACATGTTAGAACCGCTTCCCCGAGGCGGTTCTAACGAGTACCCACAATCTATATTTTGGAGCAGAAATAAGAAAAAAAAGGTTTACCCCTGCCAACCCAAGTTTTACTACATAAAAGTGGGGTTCAAGAGGGTCAAACGCTTTATAGACGCGCTTCATGATAAGTACAGTGCACATTATTTCACAGAAACGGTCAACTGCCCTTCTTGAATCAGCAGAATGGAGAAAATGACTGTAAAATAGATTTCATGATCCATGTCCAGGAAAGAATTTTGCCGACACCGACATGACTCGAACACGTGTCCTTCTGATCACCAGTCAGACCTACATCTCACTGAGCTACCGAGGTCAGCTTGAATTTCAAGATATTTGTTTATAAAATTTCTGATATCTATAATAAAATTATTGGATTGCAATAAATATTATTAGATATGTATAAATAATATTAGCTATCTATTATCTATTTTATGATATACATAATGCATTTAGGGACATCTATAATTCGAATTATAGATATCTTTTATTCGATGGAAAGATGTTAAATATTTAAGAACATATAATTACATTTATTGATATCAATAATATAGTTTCTTTTATTCATTATTGAAAATTGTGACATCTATAATTCAGCCTTCTAAATGATATCTATAATTTGATTTTTAGATATCTATATATGCAAAGGAATTATATATGTATATATCTATATATTGAAAAATAGAGAGCTATAATTTAAACATATATTAGATATCATTATTATAGATATTATTTATAGATATCATTATTATAGATATTATTTATAGATATCATTATTATAGATATTATTTATTGATATCTTGCAATAATTATTGATATACTATAGTTTATTACAGATATCTATAAATCAAATTATAATTATCAATAAATCAAATTATAGATATGAACAATTAACATTATTGATATCTATAATTATCTGTATTTTTTGCTATCATAAAATGAAATTCATGATATGTTATATATATTTCTTAATATCAATAGATTTGTTTTCTGATATCAATAATTTCTTTGCATATATAAAATCTAAAAATCAAATTATAGAGATCATTTAAAAGGCTGAATCATAGATATCAAAATTTTCAATAATGGATATCATAAAATACATTTTGGTCATGAATAAATGAAATTATTGATATTTTATAATATTTATCTATATATTGAAAAATAGATAGCTATAATCTAAACATATATTAGATATCATTATTATAGATAATATTTATAGATATCATTATTATATATATTATTTATAGATATCATTATTATAGATATTATTTATTGATATCTTGCAATAATTATTGATATACTATAGTTTATTACAGAAATCTATAAATCAAATTATAATTATAAATAAATCAAATTATAGATATGAACAATTAACATTATTAATATCTATAATTATCTGTATGTTTTGCTATCATAAAATGAAATTCATGATATGTTATATATATTTCTTGATATCAATAGATTTGTTTCCTGATATCAAAAATTTCTTTGCATATATAAATATCTAAAAATCAAATTATAGAGATCATTTAAAAGGCTGAATCATAGATATCACAATTTCCAATAATGGATATCATAAAATACATTTTGGTCATGAATAAATGAAACTATTGATATTGTATAATGCTCTTTAATATTTGGTATCCATATATCAAAATAAAAGATATCTACTATTGAAATTATTGATAACCATTTACTTACAATGGATATCATGAAAAAAATATATATCTAATAACAGTAATGTTAATTATCTATAATTTGATTTATAGATATCTACAAACTGATTTATAGATGTCATTATTACAGATGTTATTTATCGATATCTGACAATTATTATTATTAAACTTTAGTTTATTTCAGATATCTATTAATCAAATTATAGATATCAATAAATCAAATTATAGATATGTACAATTAACATTATTAATATTTATAATTATCTGTATGTTTTGCTTTCATAAAATGAAATCCGTGATATGTAATATACTTGATACCAATAGATTTGTTTCCTGATATCAATAATTTCTTTGCATAAATAAATATCTAAAAATCAAATTATAGAGATCATTTTAAAGGCTGAATCATAGATATCACAATTTTCAATAATGGATATCATAAAATACATTTTTGTAATGAATAAATGAAACTATTGATATTTTATAATGCTCTTCAATATTTGGTATCCATATACCAAAAAATAGATATCTACTATTGAAATTATTGATAACCATTTACTTACTATGAATATCATGAAAAAAAAATAAATATCTAATATCAGTAATGTTAATTATGTATAATTTGATTTATAGATATCTACAAACTGATTTATAGATGTCATTATTATAGATGTTATTTATCGAAATCTGACAATAATTATTATTAAACTGTAGTTTATTTCAGATATCTATAAATCAAATTTTAGATATCAATAAATCAAATTATAGATATGTACAATTAACATTATTAATATCTATAATTATCTGTATGTTTTGCTTTCATAAAATGAAATCCGTGATATGTAATATATATTTCTTGATACCAATAGATTTATTTCCTGATATCAATAATTTCTTTGCATATATAAATATCTAAAAATCAAATTATAGAGATCATTTAAAAGGCTGATTTATAGATATCACAATTTTCAATAATGGATATCATAAAATATATTATGGTCATAAATAAGTGAAACTATTGATATTTTATAATGCTCTTCAATATTTTTATCCATATATCAAAATAATAGATATCTAATATTGAAATTATTGACAACCCTTTACGTATTATGGATATCATGAAATAAATAATAAATATCTAAAATCAATAATGTTAATTATCTACAATTTGATTTATAGATATCTACAAATTGATTTATAGGTGTCTATAACAAAGATATAGGATATCAATAAATATTATTACATATCTATAAATAATATTAGATATGTATTATTTATTTCATTATATCCATAATGTGTTAAGGGATATCTGTAGTTCCAATTATAGATATCTTTTATTCGATATAGAGATATCAAATATTGATGAACATTTCAGGATATCAAGAATTACATTTATTGATATCCTTCATATATTTTCTGATATCCATTATTGTAAACTTTGATATCTATTATCCAGCCTTGAAATGGTATCTGTAATTTGATTTTTAGATATGTGTATATGTAAAGGAATCATGGATATCATTAGACAAATTTATAGATATCAAGAAATATATATTACATATCATTGATTACATTTTATGATGTCAAATTATTGATAATAATGTTAACATACATACATATCTATAATTTGATTTATAGATATCTATAATTTGATATATAAATATCTAAAACACAAATACAGATTTCTCCGAATTGTATTAAATAGTAATATCGCATCATGCCTAATACACTTGTCATGATGACTCATACCGCTGTCATTATGACTCGCATAGCTGTCATGATTACTCATATACCTTTTGTCCTGACTCAAACACGTGCCACTCTCTATCACTTTGACTCGTTTAGCTCTTGCTATGACTCACTTTGACCCATATAGCTGTCACGGTGACTCATACTTCTGTAACCATTACTTATCATGCTGTCACGAGTTGCATACAGCATGGATCATACAGCTGTCACGACTACTTAAACACTTGTCAGCATAACTTATAAAGCTAATGACTAATACTGCTGTCACCATGAATCATACGCCACCATAAATCAAACAGCTGTCATCTTGACTCATACAGCTGTCAGTGATGCATGCATCTGGCATCATGGCTTTTACAGCTGACACCATTACACATAGAGCTGTCACAATGACTTATGTAGCTATAACCGTGTCCGGAAGCACAAAGCAGTAAATATTAACATTACCAAAGTTATGTTCTAACAATCTAAATAAAAATAGTACTGTTACTCTTCACAAACAATTATATTTAAAAAAAAAGAGTTCAAATAATAGCTATATGAGTCCAAGTGGTAGCTTTATTAGTCATCGTAAAGTAAAACATGTATGAGTCATATTGACAGCTGTTGTAGACATGGTGACAGTTGTAGTAGTCATGGTGGCAGCTGTAGGAATCATGATGTGAGTCATGTTGACAGGTGTATAAGTGATGTTAACACTTTCTGTTCTAATTGGTTTCATATACAATGTAAACTGATTTACTATGTTATTTTTCATATATATTGTGTAAGTCATGTATACTTTGCAATGTATGATTCCACTGATATTGTTATCAGTATTTCATAAATCGCTAAAAGAACTATCAACAGGACTCACATAGCAAAAAACCTTCATTCCGACAGCTTTCACCATGAATCCCAAAGCTATCTCAATAACTGTCATCATGATTCGCGCATCTCTAAGCGTGATTCCTAAAACTATCCCCTTGATGAAAGCAGCTGTCACCATGGCACATACATCTGTCTCCATGATTCATACAGCCATCGGTATGTCTCATCCAGCTATAAGCATGACTCATATAGCTGTCACCAGGGGTCAGTGACACCCACAGCTGTCTCCAAGGCTCATACAGCTATCACAATGACCCATATAGCTGTCATAATGACTCTCATACTGCTGTCACAATGACTCATGCAGTTGTAACAATGGCTCATACAGCTGTCTATATGGCTCATACAACTATCACCATGACTCATTCAACTATCATCATGACTCGTACTGCTGCCACCATGACTGATAAAGCTGTCATCATCACTCATACAGCTATCGCCATGACGTATGCGGACAGCACTTTCATAGCTGTTAGCATGGCTCTTCCAGCTGTCTCTGTGGTTCTTACAGCAATCACCATGACTCATATCGCTGTCACCATTACTAATTCAGCGATTGTCATGACCTATTCAGCTATCACCATGAATACAGCAAACATCTATCTCCATATCTACTGTAGATATTGCGATGACTCATACAGCAATTAGATCACTCACACAGCTGTTACCATAACTCATACAGCCAATAGTCTTTCTGTGCTAATTGGTTGCACATACACATGCCACTGATTTACTATTTTATTATTTCTTATATATTGTGTATACCATGTATGCTTTGCAGTGTATGATACCACTGATATTGTTTTCAGTATTTCAGTTATAAATAACAGAAATATCAATATGACTAACACTGCTAATACCTTCATTAATACAGCTTTCAACGTGACTACGATAGCCATCACAATGACTCATATAACTGTCATCATGATTCATGCATCTCTAAGCGTGATTCCTACAGCTATCGCCGTGCTGAAAGCAGCTGTCACCATTGCATATACTTCTGTCTCCGTGACTCTTACAGCCATACGTATGTCTCATACAGCTGTATGCCAGACTCATATAGCTGTCACCAGGAGTCATTGAGCTTTCACTTTGACACTTACAGCTGACTCCAAGGCTTATGCAGCTATCATAATAACCCAAACAGCTGTCACAATGACTCATACTGCTGTTATCATGACTGATACAGTTGTAACCATGACTCAAACAACTATCACCATGACTGATACAACTATCATCATGACTCGTTCTGCTGCCAGCATGACTGATAAAGTCGTCATCGTCACCCATACAGCTATCGCCATGACGATGCTGACAACACTATCATAGTGCTGTAAGCATAACCCATGGAGCTGTCATCATTGATCATAGAGCTGTCTCTGTGGTTCTTACAACAATCACCATGACTCATACTGCTGTCGCTATTTCTAAAGTAAAGTATTTATCATGCCCCATTCAGCTGATACCATGACTAACACAATGTCTCGGGTATCTTAATTTCACATACAGCTACCACCAATACTTATTCTGTTTTCAACAGTTATAGCTTCTATAGCCATCAGCATGGAATATGCAGCTGTATCCATTGGTCATACATCACCTTAAAGGCTGTCACAATGACTAAAATAGCTTTCTTTACGACTTCTATAGCTCTTACAATCACTACTCCAGGTGTCAGCATGAATCTTACGAAGGTAACCATGACACCTTGTCACCATGACTCATACAGTTACCACCATGACTCGCATCCCTTCCACTAAGACTTATATAGCTTTCATCGTGTCTAATACAGCAATCACTATAACTAATACAGCTGCCACGACAACTCATAGCATAACTCCTACGGCAATCACGATAACTCGTACAGCTATCAACACGACACAAACAGCTATTACAATAACTCATAGAACTATTTCCATGACTCGGATATCTCTCAGCACGACCTTTCAAGCTTTCACCAAGACACCTATAGCTACCACCTTTACTCATTCAGGTGTTATTTTGACTTTTTAGCTATCGTAAACACCTATACGGCTGTAACCATGACTAATACAGCTGTTAACATCACACATACAGCTGTCCCCATGACTCACTAATCTTTCATCATGACTACTGCTACGAGTGTCAGTATAACTACTACAGCTATCAATATGACTAATGCATCTTTAAAAATAGCTCATACGATCGTCATCATGGCTTATATAGCTATCGCCAATGCTTACAGCTTCCACAGTAACTCTTACAACTGTCACCATAATTCATGCAGCTCTAAACGTGATCCCAACAGCTATCACCATGCCGAATGCAGCTGTCACCACAGCTCATACAGCTATCTCCATGACTCATAGAGCCACCAGTCTGTGCTCATACAGCTTAAAGCATCGCTCATATTGCTATCGGCACGGTTCATACAGCAAACACTATGTCTAATACAGCTGTAACAATGAGCCAGATGACTACGCCTAAAGCTGTCTTCATGCCTGGATGACTCGAACGGCTGTCACAGTCACTCATTCATTGACCACCATGGCCCATATAGCTATCATAATGACTAATACAGCAAGCTCCCGCCCATCGGGACTTTGAGAAATAAATCGGTATGCAAAGTGCTTCCACGCAGAGCTGAAACCGACCGCACATGAGAAGTGGTATGCAGCATAGGTCTAAGCCTGTTCAGGCAAAACGGTGCGAGTCGGACCGTCCATGCATATAAACATTTTGATTTCAAAGGGCGACAGGGCTTGGGATTTCATTTCATCTCAATGTCGGTTAAAAGTCCCACAAAATTGAGAGCAACATTTCGAAAATGACCTAAATAGTGTTGACAGGGACTTTAAACCTCTATTCAAACAAACAAACAAACAAAGAAAAAACTAATAGAGCTATCTCAATCACTCAAACAGCTATCACCATGAGGGTTGTAGCTATTACCATCACTCATACAGCAATTAAGATGACTCATACAGCTGCCACCAGGACTCACATAGATATTACCACGACTTCTATAACTATCACCATGAATTATACAGCTACCACCATGATTCATACAGATATATTTATTCACATACAGCTGTCACCACGACACACAGCGCATTCAATAGCCATATCTCTAAAACTGTCACAAAGAACCATGCAGCTGAAACCAATCGCTCATACAGCTGTCCATATCAACATGACTCACACAGCATTCCTCACGACTCCTACAGCTGTCACCATGACTTCTTCAGATGTCATCATGTCTCATACAGCGGTCCCCGTGATACATACAGCTGCCATCATGACGCATACAGCTGCCAGCACGACTTCTACACGAATCATACGGCACCCAAAATGACTCGGATATCTTAATTTCATATACAGCTGCCATAAAGACTTATTCCTTTTCAACAGTCGTATCTCCTGTAGCTATAAATTATGCAGCTGTAACCATTGTTCATGTAGCTATCAACATCGCTTATAAGGTTGTCAACATGACTCACACGGCTTTCTTAATGACTTCTACAGCTGACACTATGACTACTTTAGTTGTCACCATGACTCTAACAATGGAACCCATGACACCTATAGCTGTCACCATGACTCAAACAGCTGTCAACGTTGCTCGCATCCCTCTCACTAAGACTGATATAGCTTTTGTCGTGTCTAATTCAGCGATCACTATAACTTATACAGCTGACACGACGAGTCATATCATGACTTATACAGCCATCACGATGACTCATACAGCTATCAACACGCCACCACGACACATACAGCTATGACCATAACTCAAACAGCTTTTACCATGACTCCGATATCTATAAGCACGCCTTTTAAGCTTTCACCAAGACACATACAGATATCGCAATTACACATTCAGATGTCACATTGACTTGTATAGCTATTGTTTTGACCCATTACCAATTCAACTGTTAACATCACACAAACCATGACTCACAAATATGTCATCATGGCAACTGCTGCTTTCAGTATGACTACTACAGCTGTCAATAGATCTTTCAAAATGGCTCATATGGCTGCCATCATGGCCTTTACAGCTATCACATGACAACAGCTTTCACCGTGACACTTAGAACTATTACCATAATTCATGCAGCTCTCATCTTGATCACTACAGCTGTCACCATGATGAATACAGCTGTCATCTTAGTTCATGCAGCTATCTCCGTTACTCATACAGTCATCACTCCGTGCTCATACAGCTATGAGAATCGCTCATATTGCTTTCGTCAGGGGCCATAAAGCTTACACAGCTGTAACAATGAACCAAATGACTATGCCTAAAGCTGTCTTCATGCCTCATACAGCTATCAGCATGAATCAAACAGCTGTCACAGTGACTCATTTAGTGACCATTATGACTAATATAGCTATCACTATGACTAATACAGCAAGCCCCGTAAACCTCTATTCAAATAAACAAAGGGAAGACTAATACAGCTATCACAATTACTCGTACATATATCACTTTGAAATTTTGATTCTTGTAGCTATTTCCATAACGCATACAGCTATTAAGATGACTCATACAGCTTTCACCGTGACTCACGCAGCTATCACCACGACTTCTATCACTTTCACCATGATTCATACAGCTACCAACATGACTCATACAGATATTTTAATTTCAAACACAGCTGTCACCAAGACCCATAACACTTTCATCAGCCATATTATCTAATGTAATGTCACTATGATTTGTGCAGCTGCAACCATTGTTCATACAGCTGTCCATATCAACATGACACACACAGCTATTCTCACGACTCCTACAGCTGTCACCATAACTGCTTCAGCTGCCATTATGTCTCACACAGCGGTTGCCATGACACATACAGCTGTCATCATGACGCATACAGCTATCAACATGACTCGCATAAGTCTTCACAGTTGCTCACACAACTGTCAACATGACTAATACAGCTAGCCCCATGACTTACAATGCTATCATCATGACTCATTGAGCTGTGACCACCATTAAAGCCTCCGCGGGTGTAGTGGTTAAACTACTCGACTTAGAAACCATGTATCTTGGGGGTTCGATTTGAGCAGATAATGTTATCTTAGTGCAGATTATATTTTCCTTTCCTTTATGATCATACGCCTTGCAAACTATATTGCTAAGTATGAAGATACTCAATAAAACCGAGTCTCCGATTTTCGTTCTTTATGTGTTCTTTGTTTCCAAAGGCAACCTTTACCTCACTGCAGCTGTTGTTAAGTGCCGTGTGGCGGCCGTAAAAAGTCTCCCTGTGCTTCATCATAGGGCAGATTATATTTTCTTTTCCTCTGGGATCATTGAGCCTATTTTGTTTACTTTGAATATCGAATATCGCTTAAGCCGGTGCTAGGCATATGCATCCTTGCAAACTATATTGCTGTGTATGAAGAGCCTCAATAAAACCGAGTCTCCAATTTTCGTTCTTGTATGTGTTCTTTGTTTCCAAAGGCAACCATTTAGCTTTTTATTCTCCAGACTTTTGGATAAGTCTTTAAACTGAGGTCAACTTTCTATATGATCTTAGTTGTTGGTGGGAGAAAACATGCCTCAGCAAGCACACACACACACACACACACACACACACACACACACACACACACACACACAGAGCTGCCACCATGACTAACATGTATTCTGCTTCCACCATGACGACTACAGCTGTCACTACGACTGATAAATGTACGTATCACTACCACAGGGACACAATCGTTTATTACCATGACTCTTTTAGCTATTACTAGGACTTAAACAGCTTCCACCATGACTCCTAAAGCTATTACCATTACTCATACTGATATTACTGTGACTAATACAGCAATCAACACGACTCACGCTGCTAGCGCATTGACGACTAAAGTTATAACCATGACTCATACAGCTGCCACTTTGATTCATACAGCTGTCCCTATGACGTATAAAGCTGCCAGAAGACCAAAACAGTTGTCACAATGACTCTTTCAGCTGCTGTCATAATTCAGAGGTTGGTGCTATCGTTATTACTATACTACAGCTGTCACCATGACTCCTTCATGGGCCAGTCTGGCTTATACCACCATGACTCATACAGCTGTCCCTATGACGTATAAAGCTGCTACAAGACCTATACATTTGTCACAATGACTCTTACAGCTGCTGTCATAATTCATAGGTTGCTGCTATCGCTATGACTACACTTTAGCTGTCACCATGACTCCTTCATCGGCCACTCTGGCTCATATCACCATGACTCATACAGCTGTCCGTATAAAGCTGCCACAAGACCCATACAATTGTCACAATGACTCTTACATCTGCTAAGCCCCGCCCATAGGGGCTTGAAGAAATATATGGGCTGCATGATGCTTCCACGCAGAGCTGAATCCGGCCCGCACACTAGTACTGGTAAACCGCTTAGAGGATCTAAGCCTGTCCAGGAACCGCGGTGCGAGGCGGACCGTCCATGCTAATAAACCATATTGGTTTCATAGGGCGACAGGGCTTGAGATGTCATTTCATCTCAATGTCGGGTAAAAGTCCCACAAAATTGGAAGCAGCGTCTCCAAAATGGCCTTTAGAGGGTTGACGGGCCGTAAAACCTCAAATCAAACAAACTTACAGCTGCTGTCATAATTCAGAGGTTGCTGCTATCGCTATGTCTACACTATAGTTGTCACCATGACTCCTTCATCGGCAACTCTGGCTCATATCACCATGACTCTTGCAGATGTCACTATGGTTCATAAAGCTAATATAGACTCATAGAGCTATCATCATGTCGCCTTAAGCTGTCACCATGGCTAATAAACTATCGTCCTGATTCACACAGCTTTCATCATGACTCACATAGTTATAAGAATGGCTCATATAGCTTTCAACATAGGTCATACAACTATCACTATGACTATCCCCAAGAATCACATAGCCAAGATAATCCTGCACCCTACGATTTTCTGTTCCATGTTGTAGTACTTGCTTCCAAAAGATTATCCCTTATGTATGACATTTTAACTTCAGCTGGTGTTTAGGGAATGTGTGGCGGCTGTCAAAAGTCTCCCTGCCCTTC
>CAUZLF010000211.1:50218-78592 GCA_963580285.1 Lucinisca nassula | reverse complement strand
GAGGGTACGAGTACCCACAATCTATATTTTAGAGCAGAAATAACGAAAAAAAGTTTTGCTATATAAAAGTGGGGTTCAAGGGGTCAAATATATATAGGCGTGTTCTCTTGATGGAATATTGGGCAATGAAGTCATTGCAAGTATATATTTTTTCTCTGAATATTTCATCTTAAATAGAAGTTGAGGCAATGATCAGGAATCGATGCAATTAACCCAGAGCTCCCATCAGAGTTGGTTGGTTGATTTGAGGTTTAACGTCCCCGTCAACACTGTAAAGGTCATTTTGGAGACGTTGCTTCCAATTTTGTGGGACTTTTACCCGACATTGAGATGAGATGACATCTCAAGCCCTGTCGCCTAATGAAACCAATAGGGTTTTATTAGCATGGACGGTCCGCCTCGCACCGCGGTTCCTGGGCAGGCTTAGATCCTCTAAGCAGTTTACCCAGTACTAGTGTGCGGGCCGGATTCAGCTCTGCGTTGGAAGCATCATGCAGCCCATATATTTCTTCAAGCCCCTATGGGCGGGGGCCGGCTCCCATCAGAGACACCAAAGGAAAGAAACATGAAACAACTAGATCCTAATGGAAACATTACTAACGGAAGCCAAAGGACAGTCACTTTCCCACAAAATGGCCGATTGGCTATCCAAAGCAAAATAATAAAAGCGATACACACGCTCAAAGACAAGCCATAACAAAAAAGTATACCACGACAGAAGAACCGCCTTGTGGAACGGTTATTTAAACGAAGTCCACTTGTGGGGTGGGGTGTTAAATTGTTTTTATATGGCCACAAGCCTTGCCCTTTCTTTCGTCGCGATTTAGACAAATAAATTTGTTCAGTCCGCATGAAGGCTCCCTAACTTATCAGTGCAATATCACTGTGGACATAAAAATCAATCAACCAGGAGATATAGAGAATACCAGTTGAGTGTCGTTTAATATCAAGTTTATCAGGCAAAGGCTTCGAGAACGCTTGTAGAATCGCGAGGCTTGTCGAGCGATTCTACATGCTTTCTCGAAGCCGGGCCCTGATAGACCTGATATCAAATGGTACGAATCTGGTATTCTATTTATCAGTTTATCCCCTTGTACACTCTTAACTTAGTAATTACGATCAGTTATTGATGGTCCTCAGTACGTCCCAGCATTCTGGCGGCCGATATATTTAGTATCAGCCTATGATGTTTTTTTTTTCTTGTAATTTTTCCATTTTTTCTCAGTAGCAATTACATTTTTGTCCTTTTTTCAGTGATCCGGTTCGTTAATAAAAGTGCAATGTCATGTTGACGTGATAAAGTTCACTTGACCTGAGATAGCATATCTTTATCAGGTCAACGCGTTGCAATGTAATATATAGTGGGTAACTGATAAAAAATAAACTTAAGGACTCGACAGGCAAGAAACCATTGAAATGCTTGAGCAAAGAAAACCAACAGTTAGACTCCGTATGGACCAAACCAGAGCAGCAGTTACAATAAAATTCGTGTTCGATAGACCTTGTTGCTGAGGAGATTTAAGTCCAATATTGAATTTTGAAACCTATCGTAAATCGGAATGACGTTTATTATATACCAAGAAAATGTCCCGTTTTACTTTCTACAGGTGCTACCGGTCAATTATTTATAGGTTATTGACTTTATATTGTGAACTATTCGGCCCAAGTTCATATGGCGAAGGACGCACGAGCTTGCGAGTGGCGTCTCCGCCATATGAACGAGGGCCGAATATTTCACAATATAAAGTCAATAACCTTTTTATTATATATCCAAAACTTTAACTCTTTTAAAAACTCAGGACTGCCTGGCATAGAAATCTGAATGTAAAATGATAATATATACTTTTAAGTAGCTTAAAATAGAAAATAATGCAGCTCGTTTGATGTCTTCCTACACATTGCCAAAACCACGCCCAATGGCGCCAAAGTCAATATGACGTTAACGTCGTTTGATGTGACGTCATTAAAACATCGACGTTTGCCAACGCAGAACGCCATTTTTTTCCGGAGTTTCCGTTTAGTTTCTGTCAAAAGTACTCCTGATTTACTGAAAGGAAGTTTTGTAAATCTTTACAGATTGCAGGTAGGTCATATTTGTTACCATAAAATGCGCTTTGTGCTCTGTGTCACTAGCCTGCATTCGTTTTATTTCTTCGTTCTCTCAGTCGATTCGCACGACAAGATGGCTGCCGTCAGTGCCATGATTCAAAACTAGGAAATTTGAAAGTAGTCCTATTATGCACGAGACTCCTTATCTCCGGGCAATATCAACTTGACTACGGGCAATATGGAAAAATATTGACCGGTATCTTCTGTACAAAAGTAAACGGGACATTTTCTGGGTATATAATAATTTTCCATATTGCCCGTAGTCAAGTTCATATTGCCCGTAGATAAGCAGTCACGTTCACAATAGAACTACTTTCAAATGTGTCCATTTCGCTACTACAAATCGGCAGCCATCTTGTCATGCGTACCGAGTGACAGAAGGTAAAACCAAACGAATAAAGGTTCTGGCAAAGTGCATTAACCGCATTTTATGCTGTCAAATATGACCTACCTGCAATCTGTTTAGATTTTCAATACTTTCTCTAAGAAATCAGGAGTATTTAGAAAGAAATATAACCGACGCTTCGGAAAAAATGGCGTCCTGTGTTGGGAAACGTCAATGTTTTTAATGACGTCACATCCACCAACGTTAACGTCGTCTTCACTTTGGCGCCATTGGGCGTGGTTTTTCAAACGTGTAGGGAGACACTTAACGACCTTCATTATTTTCCATTTCAAACCACTTAAAGATGTATAATCTAATTTGACGTTCAGAAAATTTATACCAGGCAATCCTGAATTCTAGCCGACAGTTGAATTTTTAGATACATAATAAAAAGGTTATTGACTTTATATTGGGAAATATTCGGCACTCGTTCATATGGCGAAGACGCACTCGCAAG
Organism: Lucinisca nassula; assembly: GCA_963580285.1. Taxonomy (NCBI): domain Eukaryota; kingdom Metazoa; phylum Mollusca; class Bivalvia; order Lucinida; family Lucinidae; genus Lucinisca; species Lucinisca nassula. Next base: position 75,641 of record CAUZLF010000211.1, on the reverse strand, counting down.
CTCCGTGCGTCCTTCGCCATATCAACTCGTGCCGAATATTTCACAATATAAAGTCAATAACCTATAACTATTAAACATCAGATACAATTTACATGGACTAGTAACAGACTGTGTTGCCAAACTATGTTGTCGTACCTTGATCGTACAGGCATTTTAATTAAGTATTTAATTTAATGCTTTATTACCCAAACACGCCTATACAAATACATTGCCATCTTTATCGCAGAAAAAAAAATGAAAAGTTTGATATTTTTTCTTATTTCTGCTCAAAATATAGATTGTGGGCACTCGTTAGAACCGCCTCATCGATGCGGTTCTAACGAGTACCAACAATCTATATTTTAGAGCAGAAATAAGTAAAATAATGAATACCCCCGTAAACCCCAGTTTTCTCTATATAAAGTGGGGGTTTAAGGGGTTCTTCATTTCACGGACTTGTTCACGTGAATGGTGACCCCAAGATGTGTATAATGATTAGATTTCAATATTTTTCACCGTTCAAAAATAAGTCTGGATGATAATTGGGCGGTTACGTTTCCTTGATATGATCAAATACTCTGTTTTCATTGCGTTGAATTTAATAAGCCATTGTTTCCCGAAAACACTCAATCGCTGGAGAGATCTATTCACTTTATCGTAAGACGAGATATCGGTTATTTTTGCTGAACTGAAGTGTCCTTAGCGAAGAGATTTATAAAGCATTCCATATCATCAACAATGTCATGGATATAAATTAAAAATACCAGAGGTCCAAGTATGGATCCCTGAGGGACAGCAGCTTCAAAATGGCATGCTTGAGTCCGCCCCATTTAATAGCAGTCGAAAATTTTGATGGACAAAGGAAATATGTGATTTTTAGTGTTTTTGTGGATAGTCGGGTACCGTTGGAGCCATGATTTTCAGAGGTGATATATTTGATGTACAGTAGAACTTCGATGGCTCGAACACCGATGGCTCGTTTACCATGGATGTGTCGAACCCATTCTTGAGCCCCTAGCGAAATCCTCTACATAAGACATAGTGGGGGATAATAAAGGAGAATTTAGTCTTTTAGCTAGCAAATGTATGCTGTGTGTACTCATTAGAATCGCCTCGATGAGGCGATTCTAATGAGTACACACAGCATACATTTACATTATAGAACACCGAAAAGATGTCTAAAAGTATCTCGTTATGCCTCCTGACAGTAACCTCAGTGGCTCGAACTACCCCTATCTCGAACAGATTTTTGAGGTCCCAAAGGTGTTCGAGCCATTGAAGTTCGACTGTATACTATTTATTCAGAAGCCCGATTTTGGACAGGAACTTTGATTTAAGAAGTTTTATGGATCCACACATTTTCTTTATGTGAAACGCTTGACTGGACAGACAATCACTCACTCCATGGTCTGGCCCCCGCCCATAGGGGCTTGAAGAAATATATGGGCTGCATGATGCTTCCACGCAGAGCTGAATCAGACCCACACACTAGTACTGGTAAACCGCTTAGAGGATCTTAGCCTGTCAAGGAACCGCGGTGCGAGGTGGACCGTCCATGCTAATAAACCCTATTGGTTTCATTGGGCGACAGGGCTTGAGATGTCATTTCATCTCAATGTCGGGTAAGAGTCCCACAAAATTGGAAGCAACGTCTCCAAAATGACCTTTACAGTGTTGACGGGGACGTTAAACCTCAAATCAAACAAACAAACAAACACTCCATGTTCAACTCGCAGAGAGAGAGAGAGAACATTGAATCCATTTTTTTATTTATTTATTTATCGAGGGTCTTTTAACTATTTTAGCATATTTCCTTTCTGAAGTATTTTCATTGCTCTTAAAGGAACTCATTATTGATTTTTATTTGCCTTCACTGCAGCTGGTGTTGTGCCGTGTGGCGGCCGTAAAACGTCTCCCCGTACATCAACCATAGTGCAGTTTATATTTTACTTTTGGTCCTTTGAGATCAGCGTGAATATTCTGAGAAATCAGAAATAAATTATTGGTTTAGATTCATATTCTAGACAGGTTTTTAATTATTTGGAACCCATTTTGATTTATATCAGTCTTTGGATCGACTGCTTATTCGAAATTCGCAAAATTGCAGTATGTTTCCTCTGGCTTTCTTTGCCGGATCATTGCGGGGTCACTGATGAGGCTTTATTAGCCGAAACTACGTAGTATGACCCAACTTCTTTCTTATGAATGTTTTCATTGCTATTAAAGGAACTCATTATTGATTTTTATTTGCCTTCACTGCAGCTGGTGTTGTGCCGTGTGGCGGCCGTAAAACGTCTCCCCGTACATCAACCATAGTGCAGTTTATATTTTACTTTTGGTCCTTTGAGATCAGCGTGAATATTCTGAGAAATCAGAAATAAATTATTGGTTTAGATTCATATTCTAGACAGGTTTTTAATTATTTGGACCCCATTTTGATTTATATCAGTCTTTGGATCGACTGCTTATTCGAAATTCGCAAAATTGCAGTATGTTTCCTCTGGCTTTCTTTGCCGGATCATTGCGGGGTCACTGATGAGGCTTTATTAGCCGAAACTACGTAGTATGACCCAACTTCTTTCTTATGAATGTTTTCATTGCTCTTAAAGGAACTCATTATTGATTTTTATTTGTCATTGTCACGTGATAAACTGTAGGGGAAGACCGTAACTAATGTTGGGAGGCCTTGTTGACTCACCCGAAAGCACGCATGTAATTGTCATGTAATGTCGCAATAAAATAGTTAATACTGTTTAAAAAGCCCCCCCCCCCCCCCCCACTAGGACATGCCCTAGCCTTCACTTTACAAATGGCTTTATATCTAAGAATCCGTTCAGATCACTGCCCCAAAATCATATTTATATACAGCCGAACTTCAATGGCTCGAACAGCTTTGGGACCTCGAAAATCTGTTCGAGACAGGGGTAGTTCGAGCCACTGAGGGTTACTGTTAGGAGCATAACGATATACTCTGGGACATCTTTTCGGTGTTCTAGAATAAAAATGTATGTAAATAAAAATGTATGCTGTGTGTACTCATTAGAATCGCCTCATTGAGGCGATTCTAATGAGTACACACTGCATACATTTGCAAGATAAAAGACTAAAATCTCCTAAATTATCACCCACTGTTTCTTATGTAGAGGATTTTCCTAGGGGCTCAAGAACGGATTCGACTCAGCCATGGTAAACGAGCCATCGGTGTTCGAGCCATCGAAGTTCTACTGTATTTGTGTTCCTCATCATAAGACGTATTATTATAAGACGTGTTCCTCATTCGTGGGGGTCATGCTCCACTGAAATTTATAAAAATACGTATATATCTCAGAGATCGATCAGATCCCCACTATCTTTCTGTTGTTGATAATAGTGGTTCTGTTGTAGATGAGCGTTTTCAACCCGAGGGGTGACCGTGCTGAGCGGAACCGAGGCTACGCCGAGGTTCCGCTCAGCACGGTCATCCCGAGGGTTGGAAACGCCCATCTACAACAGAACCCCATAGTGGATTCTTTTTCTTGCACAACATTTGACAGCTCGCACATGTATATTGTTTACAAAATAAAAGTAGTGCGGATGTAGTTCCGGCTGTTGAATAGTATTGAAGCGCATTTATGTTAGTTGCCTTGGTCGGAACACCAGGGTCAGAAAATAAATTTCTTTCCCAGGGTAAAATCACGGATTTCGTTGTCTGGTGTGCAAGAAAACGTTTTCAGGTGCACCAATCGGTGGTGGGTCTCCCGGAAATCCCAGGCTGGTCTTCGACGGGCATACACAGGAGTGGAACGCAGGCCCGTAACAATATTTTTAAAACAAATTATGAGAAACATGGTATATTAGCTGCAATAAAGTGATAATTCAATTATGTTAACATCAAAACATGTACGTATAATGAACATCCATATAAGCCATATAAACCAAATTTTATATAGAGAAAAGTGGGGTCTACTTGTTTCCGTTATTTTCGCTTAGACACATAGAATAAGATAGATTGTGTGTACACATTAGAACCGTCTCGATGAGGCAATTGTAACGAGTACTCACAACTTTTTTTTTTGTTCGTCCTGTATCTAGAACAGATTTCGATGGTGCCTTAAAACGTTTACTGTTTAGTTTGTCAGAGCTGACTAGATAAGGTGGTTATTTTGTGAGAAATCAGGGATAGTTTCCCTTATCGATGACAAAAACATACGTCATAACGATAACACATCCGTACGAATTGGTGAATTTTTACATCTCCAAAATGGCCATTTTTCTGATGAAAGTCCGTGATAATTGTCTTATAAATACTGCAAAAATAGGTCGCGGGTGCTCGTTAGAACCGCCTCATTGAGGCGGTTTTAACGAGTACCCACAACCTATGTCTTGAAGCAAGAATAGGGAAAATAATGTATACCCCCGTAAACCCCAGTTTTCTCTATATAAAGTGGGGTATAGGGGGTCTTCATTTCACGGGCTTGTTCACGTGATGTTGTGGGTACTAACTTGAACTTCCTTATTAACTGTTCAAATGAATACCCATAACATACGTTATCCTTGAGAGATAACGAAACTTATCCTTCGGTTATCAGTTATTAATCTCCTTGTATGGTCCCCGTCAAGCGATTTTGGTACTTACATGAATCGCCTATGCGAGCAGCGAAGGTTCAGGCGAGCCTGCGCATCCGCGCAGTCTCGTCAGAACCTTTGCTGCTCGCTCATACAAGCAGTGAATCAAGAGGATTCTTCAGGCAGAAAGCCATATCCCTGGCCCCTCTGAATCGCTGGGCATGCGCAGTTTAAATTTGTCATGACGGGATGCTCGAAGACACAAATTCGCTTGGCGGGGCTAGTATAATCTACTGCATTTGCTTTCACGATTTTTCTTTTCTTTTTTTGCAGACTAAATACGAAGTCAAGATTCGACTGAAGCCAGAAAACTCTCAATACACCCACGATGTTAAGCAAACATACTGTTTTACGTCTGTCCACCCGTCTCTCCGCCAATCATTTCCATTCAATATCTTGAAAACAAATTCGAAAGAGTCTGGTTAAATTTTGCATATGAATCGATATTGACTTTTTCTGGTTGAGGATTGTGTTACAGCAGTTTGCGTCAAATTTCAAGACAGTTCAGGCCCTTTAGTGATGTCAAAACTTCTTTTCTGCTCAATATCTTAAGAAAAATAGTCTTAATTTTCATCATATTTAGCATGTTAACTTATGTTGACAAGATCTAGCTTTGGATTGTTACGCGGCATCTTCTCTCTATTTTCAGCAGAGTTATGCCGCTTTTATCATGTCAAAAATTCGTTGCCGCTCAAAGTCTTCAGAAATAATTGGTAGCCTTCGATCGAATTTGGTATGTGCATTGATGTTGACAAGATATAGCTTGGGATTGTTACATGTTTTTTTGTGTCAATTTTCAAAACCGTTTAGGACCTCGATTTTGTTTTTGTTTGTTTGATTAGAGGTTTAGCGTCCACGTCAACACTGTATAGGTCATTTTGGCGACGTTGCTTTCAATTTTGTGGGACTTTTAGCCGACAATGAGATGAAATGACTTCTCAAGCCCTGTCGCCCAATGAAACCAATAGGGTTTATAAGCATGGACGGACCGACTCGCACCGCATTGCCTAGGCAGGCATAGATCCTCTAAGCGGTGTGTTGTCGGTTTCAGCTCTGTGTGGAAGAATCATGCAGCCCCTCTATTTCTTCAAGCCCCGATGAGCGGGGGCCGTTTAGGCCCTTGAATGATGTCGACAATTTGTTTCTGCTCATTACTTTGAATAAATAATGCATTTTATTCATAAACGTTATTCAAATTTGGTATGTGAATTTATGTTGGCAAGATATAGCTTGGGATTATTGCAGAGCTTTTTACACCAATTTTAAGCCGAGTCGTGGACCCTGAATTACCTCAAACATTTCTTTTTCCCACTTTCTTGAGAACTAAATGATGTATTTTGATCCTATTTGGAATACAGTCGAACTTCGATGGCTCGAACCCCTTTGGGACCATGGAAATTTGTTCGAGACAGCGGAAGTTCCAGCCACTGTTGCATATTTCCAGAAAACATAACGGGGTATTTTTGGACTTCTTTTCGATGTTCTGTAACATAAATGTATGCTGTGTGTACTCATTAGAATCGCCTCATTGAGGCGATTCTAATGAGTACACACAGCATCAATGAGGCGATTCTAATGAATACACACAGCATACATTTGCAAGATAAAAGTCGAAAATCTCCTTAATTATCCCACCCTTTTTCTTATGCAGAGGAATTCCCTAGGGCTCAAAAATGGGTTCGACTCAGCCATGGTAAACGAGCCATCGGTGTTCGAGCCATCGAAGTTCGACTGTATGAATTTATGTTGGCAAGATATAGCTTGGAGAATGAAACGTGACGGTTGGTAGGATACCTTCAAAAACAAGTGTAAAGTCAAGTCGTTATAAATTATCTCATTGGCGAAAATTAAGTTTTACGCTATGCTAGCATTCGACTTTTGGTGAACAACAGAACAAATGGTACATGTATAAATAACACTGATAACTGGATATAAACTATTGTTTTTGAAATGGAAAGTAAATCGTCAAACTATTTGGAACTAGGAAGTCAATAGTCAAAATATCATTCTGGAACTTTGGGTTAAATAGTCAAAATATCATTTTGAAACTCGGAAGTAAATATCATTTTGGAACTGAGAAGCTAATAGTCAACCAATTAATTTGGAACTAGGAAGTAAAATCGTCGATTTACCGGTTGCTATTAGTCGCCATGAAATAATACAAATATTTTATTACTATAACACATCCGTATGATAAAGAGCATTTTTCAAACCTTAAAAAAGATAAATTTCCTGATGAAAATTTGTAATATTTTTCTTATTTACACTCCAAACATAGGTTTTGGGTGCTCGTTAGAACCGCCTCATTGAGACGGTTCTAACGAGTACTCACAACCTATGTCTTGGAGCAGAAATAAGGAAAATAATGTTTACCCCCTAAACCCCAGTTTTCTCTATATAAATTGGGGTTTAGCGGGGTCTTTATTTCACACACTTGTTCACGTGATGTGCTTTCAAAACACAGTAAACTTTAAAATAGTTTTAGATATAATTTCAGTTATTTAAAAATGCTTTTCTGTAGCACAAATAGTTTATTAAATGCTACTCGGGACTCGACGTTATTAAACAACTGAATAAGTTTAAAATTTGTTCTCTCCTAACTATCTATTCATATATTTTATTGTAAGCAACATAATTTCTGTTTTTTTTTTTGTTTTTTTTTTTTTTTTTGCTAATGCATGAAATTAAAACGTCAGTATGGTGTATGCGCTCCAAGACACCATGTCAAAAATAATAATAATAAACGTTTAATAAACTCGGGGCCACCGAACAGGATGACAACAAAATCTACCTATGAACTGAAAGCAATCTAAATCCCCATTGGAAAAGACATGACAAAACTAAATAACACACCCGGTTTAAATGTTATTCACGCCCAATTCACAAAAACACGAGATTTTATCCAGCTCGTGAATTTTAAAGTGCATACGTAAAATTTGTAAGCAGGAAAATAAACATTTTATGCTGAATTGAGCAGCAAAGTTGCCTCATTGATTTGTTGTTTAATAATTACGACAATTACAAATTCTATGTCCATATCTGAGTTGAGTATAAATAAAAGTTTCACCAAATCATGCCCTGGTCCCAAGGTTATAAACATTTTTTCATGCTCAACTCACTTGAGCATGAAATTTATCCTGCTCATAAATTTTAAAATGCCAACAAAAGCTGGCATTTTAAAATTTATGAACAGGATAAATGACATTCTGTGCTGATCTGAGCAAGAAAAGTGCCTCTATCATTTGTATTTTAATATTTATGAGCATTATAAATTTCATGCTCAGCTGAGTTGAGCATGAAAAAAGTTTTATAACCTCGGGGCCTGGCCCCGAGATTATAAAACTTTTGTTTTCATGTTCAACTCACTTGAGCATAAACTTTATCATGCTCATAAAGTTTAAAATGCAAACAACTTATGAGCAGGATTAATGACATTCTGTGCTTATCTGAGCCGGAAAATGCCTGGTTTGTTACTGTTTTAACATTTATGAGCATTATAAATTTCCTACTCAGGTTAGTTGAGCATGAAAAACGTTTTATAACCTTAGGGCCTTGTGTCGAAGTTTTTAAACTCAACTCAGTCGAACATAGATTTGGCGAGCCCAGTTGAACATGAACTCGGGCATTGTAATATTTATGCGTAACCAAAAAATTTCCTCTAATTTAAAGCATGTGCAATATTTACAACCATGAAAACATCAAATGTCGTGATGTCATTTCCGTTTAAGGGTAATGGGAACACCTGGTATGTTTATCCGCCATTTTTCAAAGGGAGACAACTTTCGAGACTTCCAGTTGGCTTTCCTATAAGCCCTGTCCCACTGAAGAAGGGGTCTACTCTTAAATGGAAAGAAATTGCTCATTTTTTTTTCCTTTAAGAGTTGATCCCTATTGACATGGGAGACAAAAATAAAATACTTTTGCAGGAGTTGCCTCCCCTGGAGGTGTTCCGATTCCCCTTAACGCTTCGTTGATTTGAGCATGAGACACGTTTCAGAGTGCCAGCTATCAGTCTGGAAAGCCGTTCAATTCGGCGTTCGCATAATATTCCCTTTATTAATAACTTCAGCATTCAGTCGATTTAATTCTGGCTTCAATAAAAAATAAAATTATTAAAGAGTTGCGTTTTTATTTCTTGTTCTTCAGATGTTTGATCTGCACTTGTTAGGGCCCCCCCCCCCCCCCCCCCGCACGGAAAGTGTGGGTGCCCTATAGTAATCACTCTGTCCGTCCGTCTGTCTGTCCGTCTGTCCGTCCACAAATTTTCCTACTCCTCTGATAGCGCTGCCGGGGCCCTAGTCAGTTTCACTGACAGCTCTAGTTTCATTTATAATCCTCATTTTATGGATACATTACACATGTACGATAACTCACCTGTGCGACATAGTGCATTTTTCATATCTCCAAAATGGCTACTTTTCTGATGAAAATCCTTGATATTTTTCTTACAAATGCTCAAAATATAGGTTGTGGGTGCTCGTTAGAACCGCCTCGTTGAGGCGGTTCTAACGAGTACCCACAACATATGTCTCGGAGCAGAAATAAGAAAAATAATAAATACCCCCGTAAACCCCCGTTTTCTCTATATAAAATGGGGTTTAGGGGGTCTTCATTTCACGGACTTGTTCACATGATGACAGTGTAAAATGTACTTTCACGGTGGGCGCCTGTTTGAAACAGGTAGAAGTGAGCAAACAGTGAAGATACCGATCCGTCCCCATTACGATAACACGCCCGTGTGACATAGTGCATTTTTCACATCTCCAAAATGTCTACTTTTCTGATGAAAATCCGTGAATTTTTTCTCATTTTTACTCAAAACATAGGGAGTGGGTGCTCGTTAGAACCGCCTCATGGAGGCGGTTCTAACGAGTACCCACAGCCTATGTCACGGAGCAGAAATAAGGAAAATAATCTATAGCCCCCTAAACCCCAGTTTTCTCTATATAAAGTGGGGTGTAAGGGGGTGTTTATTTCACGGACTTGTTAGCGTTATGCCCACGTTCTATGATATGGGTCTACACTGTCAACGTCTCTGTTTGGTACCCAAAGCATACAGTAACATTCCAATATTAAGCCAACCTTAAGGACTGTCTTTTCATCACGTGAACAAGTCCGTGAAATAAAGACCCCCAAACCCCACTTTATAAAGAGAAAACTGGGGTTTGGGGGGGGGGGCATTATTTTCCTTATTTCTGCCCCTAGACATAGGTTGTGGGTACTCGTTAGAACCGCCTCAACGAGGCGGTTCTAACGAGCACCCAAAACCTATGTTTGGAGTGTAAATAAGAAAAATATTCCAAATTTTCATCAGAAAAATTACACTTTTTGAGGTTTGAAAAATGCACTATATCACACGGATATGTTATCGTTATGTAAACCACATTTGAACAGTCCCAAAGGTGGTCTTTGACCAGAGGGCATTGTGTGAATAACTGCAACCTTCTAAATGAGCTCTTTAAAGCAAAGATAGTCATAATGTTAGGTGGTCTTAATAGCGGAATGTCACTGTATATATTGGTTTACCCGTTTAATTTTAAAAACTATCTTATGCATCCCTCGCTGACTCTTAGTCATTAGGTCTTTCACCGCTGTGGGTTCGAGCCTCGCTGGGGTCACTCATATGAGACTCCAAGTTCTGCACCGGAAGGTCAGGTGGTTTTTCTCCGGGCATTCCGGTTTTCGCCCACCTCTGATTAACGATCGGCTCGATATGAGTTAAATAATCTTGAAAGGGCCGTAAACCCCAAACCAAATTACATGCCATTGACATCAGTTACATATTGCAACATTGTGTAAGAAATCAACAAATCGACAGGCATTACAGCTGACCAGTACAACAACATAAATTATATTAAAGTCAGATTAATGACCATTTCTCATGAATGCCACTGATTAAGCATTTAGATAGCTAGGGTCGGAAAAAAGGGGCTTAATTGTCCTTTGGGAGACATTATCGCTGCATTGGGCCTTTGATTAAGAATATCTCTGAGTAACAGAAGTAATTTTGTTTGATTTGAGGTTAAACGTCCCCTTCAACACCGTGAAGGTCATTTTGGAGACGTTGCTTCCAATTTTGTAGGACTTTGACATTGAGATGAAATGACATCCCAAACCCTGCCGCTCAATTGTGAAACCAATATGGTTTATAAGCATGGACGGGCCGACTCGCACCGCTTTGTTTTGGCAAGCTTAGATCCTATAAGAAGTTTACCAGTACTCGTGTGCGGGTCGGTTTCAGCTCTGCGTGGAAGCATCATGCAGCCCATTCATTTCTTCAAGCCCCGATGGGCGGGGGCCGATAACAGAAATAAAGTTTACGTATCTATTTATTTATTTTGAGTATAAGTGCACACCCTATTCATCAGAAACTCAGAAAACTGCGCTTTTTGAATCAGAGGAAAGGAAATAATGACTTGGAAAAGATTTCAAGATCAGTCTCAACGACAGAAAGTCACCAACCAGACTACCGCCTGATCACCAGTTATAGGTTCATTTTTTTTCATTTACATTTTATTTATTTATTTACTTATTTATTTATTTATTTATTTATTTATTTATTTTATTTCTTTTTTTTTTTATTATGCCCCCTTCCCCTGAAAGGGTAAGAAACACATTGTTTTGCTATGGTTATGTGCGTCTGTCTGACCTTTGTTAATCCTTATCACGTTTGACACGACACTGTCTACCTTTGCAAACAATGTAGATCCAGATCAGATGGCTTTTACACCGTTTGCCATCTAGCGAATACATTTTATCATCAGGAAAGCACGCCTATATAATTTTGACCCCACTTTTATACAGTGAAACTGGGGTTTACAGGGGTATACATTATTTTTCTTATTTCGGCTGGGTACTGGTTAGAACCCCCTCGCCATGGGCCATTATACTCAAAATAAATAAATAGTTAAATAAACTTTACTTTATTCTTAACCAGTGCAGTGATAATGTCTCCTAAAGGGCAATATTAAGCCCCCTTATTTTCTTTGAGTAATAAAAGAAAAATATATACTTAAAAATGAGGTTGGCAAACGTCCTAAATGGCATTTTGAGGGGTTAACAAACATTTGTGATGGGTAAATTCGCACAGGACAGGACAGATGGATTTTCATTCCTTTAAAATTTGACCCTTATATAGCCGAGAGGAAGACCAAGTTTTAAACTAGAAATGTGTCAATACATCACAGATGCCACCGCCCAGAGGCTCACCTTACCCCGAAACAAAAAAGAAAAGAGAAAAAAAAAAAAAAAAAAAAACACGTTGCAACCGCAGATGTCATTCGCCAGCGTACATCAATGGAAAATGGTCCTTGAGGGCATACGCATTGGCGGGGATATTGCCGATTAAACAAATAACTATCATCATAACCAATATAAACCCGATCCAGTAAATGGTTTGTATTGGAAAATATTAGCTTTAAGAGAATGTAGCATGAATTTTTTTCAGAGTGTGTGACTTTGACCTTAAATCAGACGGACGTACACACATACGCACGAAGGAAAACCGAAAACCATTTTGCCCTCGCCATCGGCATGATGCCGGGGCATATCGTTTGCCCGCTCCGAAGGTGTAGTCATTCACATATACACCGAGAATTTTCATTGAGCACAAACAGTTACACAACCAACTCAGTAAGTTTAAAGTAACAAGTACAGTAGAACTTCGATGGCTCGAACACCGATGGCTCGTTTACCATTGCTGAGTCGAACCCGTTCTTGAGTCCCGAGGAAATTTCTCCACAAAAAGAAAAAGGGAGGGTAAATAAGGATTTTTTTTACTATTCTCTTGTAAATGTATGCTGTATGTACTCATTAGAATCGCCTCTATGAGGCGATTCTAATGAGTACACACAGCATACATTTTTGCTATAGAACACCGAAAAGATGTCCCAAAATTAAGGTTGTTATGCTTCATGGCGGTAACCCTCAGTGGCTCGAACTACCCATGTCTCGAACAGATTTACATGGTCCCAAAGGTGTTCGAGCCATTGAAGTTCTACTGTATATGGGTGCTCGTTTGAAGCACCAACATCCATTGTTTGAGACCAAAATTAAGGAAAATAATGTATTCCAACGTAACTCCCTTTGTACTTAAAGTGGAGTTTACAACACCCCATGGCCTAATAGGTAAGAGCGCTGACTCTTAAGCATTAAGTCTCTCATCGCTGTGGTTCGAGCCTACTCGAGTCACCTGTGAGATGCGAAGTTCTGCAACGGAAGGTCAGGTGGTGATTCTCCGGGTACTACTGTTTTTTCCCACTTCTGATTATCTATCAAGTCGAAAATGTTTTGAAATGGTCGTAAAACCGGAACAAAAAGTGGAGTTTACAAGACCGTCCATAACTGAGGCGATTAATAACCCTTATGCAGGGAATATCGGGTTCTACAAAGATCAACAGTACTGTTCGTATTTCTGCTCAAAGTAAAATCCACTTTAAAAAAAAATGTTGTCTTTACCAGGTATTGCCTCATTTCTGCTAAAAATATAGTCTGTTTGAGTTCGTAAATTAAACTAAGATACTGTCACAAATTTTCGCTAGATCTCGGACCCAATATATGTATGCTAGATATATATCATTTTCAGATCCTTAAAGGGCAGCAGTTTCAATGATTGACATGCTGATAACACTTAGAAACAAGAAAACCTCACGCATTTTCGCCTGAAAACAATGTCATTCATCCCAAGCAAGCCGATATAATGTTGAGCCCCTTAAACCCCAATTTTATGTAATGAAACTTGGGATTACAGGGATATACATTATTTCAAAACACAGATTATGGGTACTCGTTGAACTGCCTTGGCAAGGCGATTCTAAAGAGTACCCACAATGTGTGTTTTAGCACACATAGGTAAACTCTTCTGAGAATTTTATATCTGGAAGTTTTCAGTTTAGGTGTTAAAATCTCAATATATTGAAATAGGCGTGCTTTGCAGAACAAAGCTTCCATGTTTTCAAGTCCATATGAGCCCCGCCAAGCGAATTTGTGTCTTCGAGCATTCCGTAATGACAAATTTTAACTGCGCATGCCCAGCTATTCAGAGGGGCCAGGGATATGGCTTTCTCTCTGAAGGTTCCTCTTAATTCACTGCTTGTATGAGCGAGCAACGAAGGTTCTGGTGAGACTGCGCGGATGCGCAGGCTCACCTGAACCTTCACTGCTCGCATAGGCGATAAGTACCAAAATCGCTTGACGGGCCCATATAATGAACACTCTTGTAAATCCACTTTATACAGGAAAAGTTCTGTTTTATATGGGTAGGTATCGTGAGTTTCCGTTTTGTTCTAAAATTCTAGAGAGCGGGTAGTCGTTACATGCAGGAGCGCGTTTGTACATGTGCATGTACCGCCTCAACGACATCACGTGAACAAGTCCGTGAAATTAAGACGCCCCCCCCCCTAAACCCCACTTTTTATAGAGAAAACTGGGGTTTACGGGGGTATAAATATTTTTTTCTTATCTTTGCTTCAAGACATAGGCTGTGGGTACTCGTTAGAACCGCCTCATTGAGGCGGTTCTAACAGGTACCCACAACCTATGTTTGCAGTATTTATAAGAAAGATATCACGGATTTTCATCAGAAAAGTGGCCAATTTAGAGACTTGAAAAAATGCACTATGTCACACGGGTGTGTTATCGTAATGGAGGCGGTAGATGTACATGTACAAACGCGCACCTAAAGTCTATATATAGAAAAGAAAAAACAAATGATAATGAAACAAAGCATATAAGTGAGACGAAATATAACATACCAGGATACGAACGTCGTATGGTTTGCATCGGTATTCACAACACAGTCCAACACAGTCTCGTTTCGAATTTCTTCCTTTTCAGATTTTTTTTTTAGACATCTAATATTGGAAGGGTATGCAGTCCCATGCAGATGCCACCTGCAAATCGGGGCTTGGAAAAATAGATTGGGCTGCATGATGATTCCACGCAGAGCTCTGCGGCCACCGCCCATCGGGGCTTGAAGAAATATATTGGGCTGCATGTTGCTTCCACGCAAAGCTGAATCCGACCCGCTTACGAGTACTGGTAAACCGCTTCGAGGATCTAAGACTGCCCGGACAAAGCGGTGCGCACGAGTCGGACCATCCATGCTTATAAACCCTATTGGTTTCATTGGGCGACAGGGCTTAAGATGTCATTTCATCTCAATGTCGGGTAAATTGAAAGCAGCGACTCCAAAATGACCTTTACAGTGTTGACGGGGACGTTTAATCTCAAATCAAACAAACATATCCACGCAGAGCTCAAACCGACCGCACATAAACACTGGTAAACCGCTTAGAAGGTCTAAGCCTGCCCAGGCAAAGTGGTGCTAGTCGGACCGTCCATGCATATAAACCCTATTTGTTTAATTGGGCGGCAGGGATTGAGGTGTCATTTCATCTCAATGTCGGGTAAATGTCCCTCAGTATTGAATCAAAATTCTCTAAAATGATTTAAATAGTGTTGACGGGGACGTTAAACCTCAAATCAAACAAAGCGATAACGTCTTCGAAATGGCAATTAAGCCACTTTTACTGTAATATGACCCATCCAACCTGCAAATGTGCTACACAGTGATTATCTCAGATTCGCAATCGAAAGTACATGTATGTTTGTGATGCCGATCAGTCGCCACCATTTTTTGTTCAGTACATATTCTCCACGTTTATAAGACAAGGCAAAAATATGAGAATAAATATTTATTTTCTTCTTCTTCTTCTTCTTCTTCTTCTTCTTCTTCTTCTTCTTCTTCTTCTTCTTCTAAATCTTCTTCTAAATCTTCTTCTTCTTCTTCTTCTTCTTCTTCTGCGCCCGCTTTTGAAGTCAACCGGATGATCGGATTCCCCGCGTTTATAGGCTCGAAAAGGGATCCTAAGCTTGAACCCATTTCGTTGAACCCTTAAATAGCTGTAATTTATGCAAACAGACCAGATTTTTATCAGCCGCCGCATACTTCGATGGCGACTTGTGGGAATTGTTTCCTCCTTGGTCTTACATGTACAGTCGAACTTCGATGGCTCGAACCCCTTTGGGACCATGAAAATTTATTCGAGTCAGCGGTAGTTCGAGCCATAGAGGGTTACTATTAGTGCCATACCAGGAGGCATAATGGTGATAATTGTGAATATCTTTTCAGTGTTCTGTATTATAAATGTATGTTGTGTGTACTCATTAGAATCGCCTCATCGAGGCGATTCTAATGAGTACACACAGCATACATTTGCAAGACATATAAGGAAAATCTTCCTAAATTACCCCTATATCGTATTTGGAGGAATTCCCTGCGGACACGAGAACGGGTTCGACTCATCCATGGTAAACGAGCCATCGAAGTTCGAGCCATTGAAGTTCTACTGTACAGTGTTGCAAGCTGAAGATTTTTCGCAGAGAGAGAGAGAGAGAGAGAGAGAGAGAGAGAGAGAGAGAGAGAGAGAGAGAGAGAGAGAGAGAACGTCAACAAGTTTTATAAAAAAAACTGAGTAAGAAGTGGGATGTACAAGGGAATACATTTTCTTTTTCTATCATCCGTAAATTGTAAATATTCAATGAGGCGGTTTATACCAGAACCCACACAACCTTTATTAGAGTCAACGGAAAGTATCACAATATTTCATAAAAACGAAATGAGAGAGAGAGAGAGAGAGATAGAGAGATAGATAGAGAGAGAGAGAGAGAGAGAGAGAGAGAGAGAGAGAGAGAGAGAGAGAGAGAGAGAGAGAGAGAGAGAGAGAGAGAGAGAGAGAGAGATCGTGTTAATAAGATCATGTAATGAACATCGCTATAAACCTTACATAATTTTAGAAAAACTGGGGTTTACAGGTTTTTTTTACTAATTTCTGCTCTGAGACGGGGGTGTTTGGGCAAGGCAAAGGTGTCATGTATCTTTTACCATTGGGGCGTCCAACTTATATTGGCCTACAGTTGGGCAGGCCTGTTGTCCTTGCAGTAGGTAAGAGTAGAGGAGGCTATTACATCTTCCGTTTCTACACACCTATTCATTTTCTTTTTTTTTTCTTCCGGCCTTCACCATTTCGATAACACACCCGTGCGATATAGTGCAAGTTTTACATCTCCAAAATGGCTACCTTTCTGACGAAAATATGCGATATTTTTCTTATTTATACTTCAAAAATAGGTTGTGGGTACTCGTTAGAACCGCCTCAATGAGGCGGTTCTAACGAGTACCCACAATCTATGTCTTGGAGCAGAAATAAGAAAAATATTATTTACCCCCCTAAACCCCAGTTTTCTCTATATAAAGTGGGGTGTAAGGGGGTGTTCATTTCACGGACTTGTTCACGTGATGACTTTCAGCTTCTCTACTGTTTCTTCTATCTCTATTCTCCATTTCTCAGGGAGACGACACAAAATGACCCGCAAGGATTGACGTGTCGTTAACCTTTAACCTGCTGAATATTCATCTAAGCCACACCCATTTCGTTATATCAACCAATCAAAGTACTTGATGTAATTTATTGCTACAAATTCGTAAACTGAATGTCTTCAGAAGCCATCTGATCTGGATCTACACTGTTTGCAAAGATAGGGCTTGTCGCCTACAGCAGGGTAAAGGTTAAATCCAAACACAACCTATCATTCAAACTGCTATAAGGCATATGTTGAGGGTACTAGTTCGACTCTCCGGAATATGGCGGTTCTAACGAACAACCACAACCTATGTCTGGAGTACAAATAAAAAACAAGAGGCCCATGGGCCACTGTGGTCACTGGCAGCAACGTGTTTTATTAACCATTGAAGCCCTGCGCCAAAGGAAGCTACAGGTACAATTTGGACCCGATCAGCCCAGTGGCTTCAGAGGTCTGATGTCGCCAGAATGTGTTATTGCGGAACAACAGATGACAATTGACAATTTCCCATTTGAGGCGATCAATAGGCCGAGAACATTATTTAAGGAACATTTCTATGAAAGTTTGACAAAATATCTTGAAAGGAATAAATGTCATTTTTCAATTTATAGCTTATAATTAGCTATATAGCAAACCAAACTAAAGAGCCAAATTCCATAAACCAGAGCTAAGATGGGCACTGCCTAATGGCAGGCATTTATTTTAAGATGATGTGATTTTACTCTACCAATTATAAACCTCCCAAACAAACCCCATTCCCAAATGAGCACCAATGTTGACTCTGTATCTGAAATATTAGGTATTCTATAAAATAGAGGGGTAGGGCATGGACCCAATGGAGCTCTGGTTGGTATCACAAAATGCGTCTTATCAAAAGGTACAGGGACATATATGGTTTAGCGGTCGGGATATGTATAGTTCCTGAGATGTAAGGCCTTTTAAACTGTGGAGGGATTTGGGCATGGCGGATCCTAAAAAAGCCCAAAATTGTTGTCACTGAATATGCCTTATCATAAGGACCAAGAATAAATATGGTTAAAGGGTGGCGATCTGAACGGTTTCTGAGGTATGAGGCCCTTTTAAGAAGAGGATGGGAAAGAAATGGCCCCTACGAACGCTCCAGGTGTGACTGAATGTGTCTAATAATAATGAACAAGAATTATATGATTATGACGTGGGAATTTGAATGGTGTCTATATGGCCTTTTATGAAGTGGAGGGGCGGGGCATGGCCCCAGCACATTGCCCCAGCTCAAATGGACCCCCATGCTGGTCTTATCATATGGAACATCAATATATAAGGTTAAGTGGTAGGGATCTGAACGGTTTCTGAGATATATGGCTTATAATGCAAAAAGGGGTGGGACATGGCCCGTGGCACCCAGGGGGGACCCCATGCTGGTGTCACTGATTAGGTTTTATATTAAGGAACAATGGTATATATGGTTTAAGGGTGGGGATCTGAACATTTTCTGAGTTATATGTCCTTTTGTGAACTCGAGGGGTGGAGCATGGCCCAGGTGCGCCCTCGGTGACCCCCAGGTTTGTGTCTCTGAATGTGTCTGATCAAAAGGAACACTGATATATGTGGTCTAGGGGTGAGGATCTGTAAGGTGACCCCAGATGTCTCTGAATGTGTCTTATCAAAAGGAACAAGAATATATATGGTCTAGGGGTGGGGATCTGTAATGTTTCTGGGATATTGGGTCTTAGCTTTTATGAAGTGGAGAGGGGTGGGGCATGGCCCCGGCACATCCCAGGGGACCGACAGGTGGTGTCATGCAATGCAACTTACCATAAGCCCCAGGAAAGTAAGTATTATGGGATATTGGGTCTTTTTATGAAGTGGAGGGGTGGGGCATGGCCCTAGCACATCCTGGGGGACCCTGGGATGGTGTCACTTAAAGCAACTTATCATAAGAAACAAGAATATATATATATGGTTTAGGGCTGGGGATCTGTAAGTTTTCTGGGATAATGGGCCTTTCATGAAGTTGAGTGGGTGGGGAATGTCCTGGTGTCACTGAATGCGTCTTATCATAAGGAACAAGAATATGAATGGTTATGAGGTGAAAATCTGAATGGTCCCCAATTCAAATTTTCTTCCATTATAAGTCTATGGGAACTAAGAGTTGCCATAGCAACCAAACTTAAAAGCCGAATTTCGTAAACACACACACACACACACACACACACACACACACACACACACACACACACACACACACACACACACCCTATCCCAGCCCAAGGATGCTACAGATGAAATTTGGGCTGAATCGGCTCTGTGGCTTACGAGATGATGTCGTTTGAAAGTGTTGAGTTCAGACGAATAACGACGTTAGACGACCGACGACGACGACGGACAACTTCCAACAAAAAGATAAAATTATTATTGGTCATAACTTTTGAACCATATGAGTTCGACACTTTATATTGAACATGTAACCTTGATCTTGACCTAAAATCAACTTCGAAGGAAAAATGACCATGCCCTGGGACATATTCGTGTTTCACAAACACACCTTGTTCATCTTAAAATCTTCGTTTTTTTCGTAGGTAAAATTTACAACGTTTTTGTATAGGCGTGTTTTCGTAATGCGGATGAGTCTTCAAACTGAGGTCCCGTCTCCTCCGTATGACCTTAGCTGTTGGTGGGACGTAAAACGCACGCAGAGAGAGAGAGAGAGAGAGAGAGAGAGAGAGAGAGAGAGAGAGAGAGAGAGAGAGAGAGAGAGAGAGAGAGAGAGAGAGAGAGAGAGAGAGAACAACAACACATATGGAGAATTTCATTGAAGTGGTTATTTTATATGATATGCGTGAACGTTCAACTGGCCCTATAGGTCTCAATTTGGAGGAAGATTATTTGTTTTTGTTTTTTCATCATAATTTTAACCATTTGTCTCAGTATGTTCCTCATAAAAAGTGTGATGCATAACGTGATAATGTCTCGCATTATTGCTCCAGGTACGTGATGCATTACACATGTTGTACGATACATGTAACTCACCCGTGCGACATTGTGCATTTTTCACATCTCCAAACCTTGGCTAATTTTCTGAAGAAAATCCTTGATAGTTTTGTTATACATGTTCAAAACATAGGTTGGTGGTGCTCGTTAGAACCGCCTCAGTGAGGCGGTTCTAACTAGCACCCACAACCTATGTATTGGAGCAAGAATAAGAAAAATATTCTATACCCCCGTAAACCCCAGTTTTCTCTATACATATATAAAGTGGGGTGTAGGGGGTGTTCATTTCACGGACTTGTTCACGTTATGTTACTTGATCCTCGATGAGGCGGTTCTAACGATTACCCACAGTCTATATTTTAAGCAGAAATAAGAAAATTATCACAATTTTTCATCTTAAAATTTTCGTTTTTTTTTTTTTTTTTTGCGGTAAAATTTACAATATATTAGTATAGCCGTGTTTTCTGAGTTATTCTGACGCCATATATAAACCTTACTGCTCTCTGGGCTAATTCAGCAGATGACAAAATGTTGATAGTTTTATTTTATTTTCCCCAGAAAACAGGAATTGACATCCAATGCAAATTGTCTCCGTAGGAGATCAAATGTCAATTCCTGTTTTCTGAGAGAATACAAAAAAAAAAAATGTTTTCTGCTGAAAAACATCCATTATGCACAGCGATAGACAAAACCTCCCTAAAAAATAAGCCACATGTACGTGTTGTGTTTGGCCCCACCCATCCGGGTTTGAAGAAATAAAATGGAATGCATTAGGCTTCCACGCAGAGCTGACACTGACCGGACGCGAGCATTGGCAAATCGCTTTGAGGTTCTAAGTAGAAGTGGAGGCAATGATCAGGAATCGATACAATTTTCAGAGACACCAAATGGAAAGAAACACAAACATGAAACAACGAACCCTATTGGAAACGCCAATAGTGGAAAGCCAAACGGACAGTTACTTTCCCACAAAATGGCCAATAGGCTATCTAAAATAAAAAATATAAGCGACACAAACACCCAAAGACAAACCATAACAAGCCTGCCAAGGCAAAGTGGTGCAAGTCAGACCGCCCATGCTTATAAACCCAATTGGTTTGACTGGATGACAGGGCTTGAGAAGTCATTTCATCTCAATGTCGAGTTAAAGTCCCACAAAATTGGAAGCAACGTCTCCGAAATTACCTATACATTGTTGACGGGGACGTTAAACATCAAATCAAACAAACAACATCCCGTGGACAAGTCCGTGCAATAAAGACCCCCCTATTCCCCACTTTATATAGAGAAAACTGGGGTTTACGGGGGTAAACATTATTTTCCTTAAACCTGCTCCCAGACATAGGTTGTGGGTACTCGTTAGAACCGCCTCATTGAGGCGGTTCTAACGAGCACCAAAAACCTATGTTCTGCGTATAAATAAGAAAAATATCACAGATTTTCTTCAGAAAAAAAAACCTATTTTGAGGAATAAAAAATGCACTATACATGTATCAGACGGATGCTTTATTGTAACAAACAAAACGTGATATGGTACACATGATAATGCAGTAAACATGTAAACATGAAATAACGTTACGCAATTGAATGAAATTGACGTTATATAAAGAGAAAACATATCTGAAACTGCAAACAATTGTTTGTTTGATAGTTCAAAGCAATGTGGACTTCAAAAATTCTGTTTGTTGTAAGTATATATCAAATATCTTTTTTTTTTTTTTTTTTTTTTTTTGTTTGATTTGGGGTTTAACGTCCCCGTCAACACTGTATAGCTCATTTTTGAGACGTTGCTTCCAATTGTTTGGGACTTTTATCCGACAATGAGATGAAAAGACACCTCAAACCCTGTCGCCCAATGAAACTAATAGGGTTTATATGCATGGACGGTCCCACTCGCACCGCTTTGCCCGGGCAGGCTTAGATCCTGTAAGCGGTTTACCAGTACTCGCGTGCGGTCGGATTCAGCTCTGCGTGGAAGCATCATGCAGCCCATCTATTTCTTCAAGCCTCAACGGGCGGGGGCGGAACATTTATTTTTATGACGATAAATAAATGTTTCAACCAAATATACTCTACATATAGTACAAAGCACAGAAACGTCTAAACATGTAACAATCATGATGATTTCTTTCATTTAAGATATAACCCATTTGTTATTTTTTTCTTTCATTCTTCTTTCTTTTCATTCATTACGAAAACACGCCTATACAAATACATTGTAAACTTTACCACCTAAATTTCGACATTATTCAGATGAAAAAAAAAAGATATTTTTTTTTTTTCTTATTTCTGCTCAAAATATAGATTGTGGGTACTCGTTAGGCCCGTCTCGTCGAGGCGGTTCTAACGAGTACCCATATTCTATATTTTAGAGCAGAAATATGAAAATAAGGTTTACCCCTGTAAACCCCAGTTTTACTATATAAAAGTGGGGTTCAAGAGGGTCAAAAGTATATAGTCGTTTTTTGTAATGTCGGTCAATGTTAAATGCCTCAAGAAATTCGACTTCTCAAATTCAGTTCATTTTGCAATCATGATGACTTGTATCGTGTGTCATCGGCTTAGTTTTTCCTTTCTCCCCTTATTTAGTCTAGCGTTAAATTTTTCATCAAAATTTTCTCAGGAATTGGAATAGATCGAAGCCTTTTTAGGCCTCTTTGTTCATATTTCTTTATTCTTCCTTCTCCCCCATATAGGCTTTAAAGATTTTTCAGGAACTATAAAAGCTTGAAGCCTCAAACTTTGTATGTTAGGCTTTAATCGTTTACGGGGAATGGGAAAACCTGGTATATTTTTTCGCCATGTTTCAAAGGGGGTGGGGGACAGTTTTCGGGGCTTCCTTTTCGCTTTTTTGCCAATGCTGTCCCAGAGAAGAAGGGGTCTACTCTTAACGGAAAGAATTTGCTCCTGAGGAGCAAATTCTTTCCTTTAACAGTTGACCCCTCTTGACATGTTAGACAAAAAATACTTTTGCAGGAGTTGCCTAAACTGAAGGTGTGTCCATTCCCCTTAAGAGACAATAGGCATTATGAGGTTATTTGTTCCGTCGTTCTACTTTCTCTCCACATTGGCCAGTGTTAAAGTTTTCGACTAAGATTTCCCAGGGACTAGCTGAAGGCCCATGAGGCCTCAAGCTTGGCATTCAGACAATGAATGATACATGTAATAGTTTCTGTTGTGTAAAAGACAGTGGGCCTTCTCGGCTTACATCACACAAAACATGCCTATATACATGTAATTTTGACTCCCTTGAACCTCACTTTTATACAGTAAAAATGGGGTTTACAGGGATAATAAAGTATTTTTTTCTTATTTCTGCTCGAAGATTGTTGGTACTCGTTAGAACCGCCTCACCGAGGCGGTTCTAACGTGTACCCACAGCCTTTGTTTTCAGCAGAAATATGAGAAATAACAGGCTTCTTATCTGAAAAATTTCATTTTTTGGTTGTAAAATTTTATCAATATATTTGAATAGGCGTGTTTTCGTAATGTCTGTTCCTAGTTTTTTTTCAGTCATTATTATCTCCATATAGAACAATGTTGATTTGTGTGTTTGTTTGATTTGAGGTTTAATGTCCCCGTCAGCACTGTATAGGTCATTTTGAAGACGTTGCTTCCAATTTTGTGGGACTTTTACCCGACATTGAGATGAAATGACATCTCAAGCCCTGTCGCCCAATTAAACCAAAAAGGATTATAAGCATCGACGGTCCGACTCACACCGCCGCTTTGCCTGGGCAGGCTTAGATCCTCTAAACGGTTTACCAGTACTCGTGTGTGGTCGGATTTAGCTCTGCGTGGAAGCATCGTGCAGCCCATCTACGAGTATTCTACAAGCCCCGATGGGCGGGGACGGAGACCAATGTTGAATTTTCATCAATGATTACTCATGAACTATATAAGATGCAATCATCAAACATTGTACAGTCCAACCTGTATTAAACAAGCACCTAAGGGATAACCTAAATGTGCTTGCTTAAGTCAGGTGCTTGCTTACTGCTATGATAGGTGATTTTTATGCAGATTCTAAAACCGACCGGCTCCCCATGACTCTAGTGGTTTCAACGGCCCGTAACTCACACTTTCATTGATTCTAGGATATTAACCCATTTTGTATCAAATGAAATTTTCCACCTTTTATATGTTAAGCTGTGTTTTCGTCCAAATTTATTTGGAAAACATTACGCTAACACACCCGTGCGACATAGTGCATTTTTTACATATCCAAAATGGCTGCTTTTCGGATGAAATTCCATGATATTTTCTTTATTCATACTGCAAACATAGGTTGTGGGTGCTCGTTAGAACCGCCTCATCGAGGCGGTTCTAACGAGTACCCACAACCTATATCTGGGAGTAAAAATAAGAAAAATAATGTTTACCCCCGTAAACCCCAGTTTTCTCTGTATAAAGTGGGGTGTAAGGGGGTCTTCATTTCACGGACTTGTTCACGTGATGATTACTGTACTTTTTTTGTAGAAAGTGTAGGCCCTGATCAGACCTCGTGTTCTGTGGCGTCTGATCTGGGCCTGCACTGTTTGCCACGTTTTCGGTACAAATAACAGGTTAAAGAAACATGTTTGGTTAAACAGTGAAATTCCGCTATTAAGACCACCTAAAATTAAGACAACTTCTGCTTTAAAAAGCTTATTTAGTAGTTTGCAGTCATTCGTTCTTTTTCTTTTCTGTTTTCAATGTCCTCTGGTCAGAGACCACCTTTGGGACTGTTCAAAAGTGGTCTAAAGACCACTTTTGAACAGTCCAAAAGGTGGTCTTAATATAGGAATTTTACTGTATATCGTTTTTTATATGTTCTGTTGTTTAAGGTTCTAGTGGTTACCATGGTAACAGAAGATGCACAAGGACGAATAATAGACCAGGACGTGCCAGTTCCTGACATCGGACCTGTTGTCATTAACCCGTCAGGGTCCGCTCGTGACCCATTGCCTATATGGCCAAATCCTCCCTACCCGACCATGTAAGACGGTTAAATGGAACCGACACCATGGACAATCTACATGTACATGTACTCCTTTACACGTGTTTCAGGATTTCAAATGTTTGCATGATAGACTGGCTCCCCGCCGTATGCTCATATTTTTCTCATTTCTATGATAAATAGAGGATCTTACACGAGTGGTGATTTCATATGAAATTTATGAAACGAGTCATCGCATATGAAATGATCACGAGTGTAAGATTCTGTTTATCAAATGACCACTTTAAATTGGATTTTATCGCCTTTAAATTTGACATCCCCCCCCCCCACACACACACACACACACCCGTCATACATCCATGGTTGACATAGACGTCGTCATGACGTTACGTAATCTCGCCAAAGTGTTATTACACTTGTGGTAATACGATTTTTATTACACGACGTTATCCGCTTCTTATCAACGACGTCATTTGCTAATATGAAACATGATCAAGAAACACAATCCAAACATTCCTTACCTTAAAATTTGTCTTTCTTTCACGTCATACTCAGCTGGAATCAACA
>CAUZLF010000211.1:0-50195 GCA_963580285.1 Lucinisca nassula | reverse complement strand
TAGTTCTCGGCCCCCGCCCATCGGGGCTTGAAGAAATATATGGGCTGCATGATGCTTCCACACAGAGCCGAAACCGACCCGCACACGAGTACTGGTAAACCGCTTAGAGGATCTAAGCCTGCCCAGGCAAAGCGGTGCGAGTCGGCCCGTCCATGCTTATAAACCCTATTGGTTTCATTGGGCGACAGGGCTTGAGATGTCATCTCATCTCAATATCGGGTAAAAGTGCCACAAAATTGGAAGCAACGTATCCAAAATGATCTTTACAGTGTTGACGGGGATGTTAAACCTCAAATCAAACGAACAAAATGCATGTGGTTCTGTAAACGTATTCGTTAGAACGGCTTTCACGGGCAACAACAGCCATGTTTGGATCGCATTACGATAACACCGCCGTGCAACATAGTGCATTTTTCACATCTCAAAATGGCTACTTTTCTAATGACAATCCGTAATATTTTTTCTTATTTATAACGAGCATAGCGGCGGCTGCCGAAGGCAGCCGTCGACGTCCGCCGAAGGCGGGCGTCGAGCGAGCTCGTATCTAGGTAACGCGTATCATCACAAGACACAATCTATGCAAGAAAGTTTGCTTGCGCCCAGGAACTGGCTTAAACCGGTTTTCAGGTTTCCATGTATTCCATTCAAACCATGTATGAAGTCGGGAACCAGAGCCTCAAAAAGCTTATGTAACCCGTATCCGTCACCGGATGAATAGTGTGTCGCAAGGCTGATTGGTGATTCGGTTTGTTGTAATAGCTAAAAAATCAACATTGGCATATCAGTCAATTAATATATTTTTCTTATTTATGTGTTGGCATAAATTTGTACATTTTGTATTTATTTTTGTTGTTATTATTTATGAATAAATTTAAGTGACGTCACGCGATCGAGTCATGACCTTGGGAATTCTATACGCCGCCATATTTATTTCTGTCGTTATGTACTGGAAGCACTCGAAAAACAATGAATCTGATGATTAAATCGGTCAATCTACACGTAGGTGATTTTCAGGCTCATGTGTAGGATTTTTTTCTATTTATTGACCTAGCGAACTCGGCCCATGCAACAACTATGGAAGTTCAAGCTCATTGTAGGACATCTAGACCCTTGTGCTTAACAAACAGAAGAAAAACAAACCAATAATCCTTGGTCATTTCGTCCCGCCCATCAGGGAGCGCGGTGCTCCCATCAGGCGGAACTCAGAATCAGAATTGTTACTGGTGACACGTCAAATAACATTCATACACCAGAACAGAAACCGAGTGAACTTGAATACTGCCATAACTGGAGATCACTCCCAGGAAAAATGATTGGTAGGGCTTGAGATATCATTTCATCTTAAGTTAATGTCTATCTATCTATTTATACTGCAGCAACCCCATTAACAGGACTATCGTGCAGGTAAATTTTGTTTGTTTGAGGTTTAACATACCCGTCAACACTGTAAAGGTCATTTTGGAGACGTTGCTTCCAATTTTGTGGGACTTTTACCCGACATTGGGATTTTAAGACATCTCAAATGTCGCCCAATGAAACTGATAGGGTTTATTAGCATGGACGGTCCGCCTCACACCTTGGTTCCTGGACAGGCTTAGATCCTCTAAGGGTCGCCCCCGCCCATAGGGGCTTGAAGAAATATATGGGCTGCATGATGCTTCCACGCAGAGCTGAATCCGGCCCTCACACTAGTACTGGTAAACTGCTTAGAGGATCTAAGCCTGTCCAGGAACCGCGGTGCGAGGCGGACTGTCCATGCTAATAAACCCTATTGGTTTCATTGGGCGACAGGGCTTGAGATGTCATTTCATCTCAATGTTGGGTAAAAGTCCCACAAAATTGGAAGTAACGTCTCCAAAATGACCTTTACAGTGTTGACAGGGACGTTAAATCTCAAATCACCCAACCAAGATCCTCTAAGGGGTTTACCAGTACTAGTGTGTGGGCCGGATTCAGCTCTGCGTGGAAGCATCATGCAGCCCATATATTTCTTCAAGCCCCTTTTGTTTGCAATGGAGTAAAACCGCCAAGTCAACACATTTTGTACCGAATGAAATCTTCCTCCTTATATTTAGCACAAGTCTATTTCAAAGTTTAGGGGTATCAGGTGTTTTCTTTGCAAACAATGTACGCCCTGACAAGTTGTTTTGTTTGTTTGATTTGAGGTTTAAAGTCCCCATCAACACTGTAAAGGTCATTTTGGAGACATTGCTTCCAATTTTGTGGGACTTTTACCCGACATTGAGATGGTTATGATATCTGCAGCCCAATGAAACTAATAGAGTTTATAAGCATGGACTCTCACCACTTTGCCTGGGCAGGCTTAGATCCTCTAAGCGGTTTACCAGTACTTGTGTTCGGGTCGGTTTCAGCTCTGCGTGGAAGCATCATACAGCCCATCTACTTCAAGCCCCGATGGATGGTGCCCTGATGAGACACTGTGTTCTGCGGCATCTGACCTAGGCCTGACAGGCTGTATAATATTGTTTGGCAACTACCTGTTTTGGGGTTTCCGATACAATCATGGGTTAAAAGACCAATTTCTGTTTTTAGCTTTTAAATATACTAACCTTCTCTTTTCACACTGTACTTATAAACCCATTTCATCAACTCCTACACCCTTCAACACTTGGTTTGCCAGAACCCCTCTTATGCTCCTCTCGGAGGGGTTAAGACGTATTGGAAGAAAGAATGAAAGCACTGACTGGCTAAAAATGACCTAAATGCAATACAACTGCTGCAATTTTTTTAACCATTGCATGCAACTCTGTGTGGGGTGGGGGTGGGGGGGGGGGGTGGTTAAATTAAACAATTTCTTTTAACGACATCTCCTCCTAAACCACTGAACGGATTTTGACCGAACTTCACAGGAATGATCCTTAGGTGGTCCCCTTTCAAAGTTGTTCAAATGGTTCTGGTCCGTTGCACATCTAGGTCACAGGAGCCAAAAATAGATTTTTTTCACAAAAAACTTAAACAATTTTCTTCTCTGAAACCACAAGGCCCAGGACTTTGATATTTGGTATGAAGCTTCATCTAGTGGACCCCTACCAAGATTGTTCAAATTATAGTGCTGGGGCCAAAAATGCCCCCGCCCCGGGGCCCTTTGGTTTTACATAGGCTTATATAGGGAAAATCTTTAAAAATCTTCTTCTCTGAAACCACAAGGCCCAGGACTATGATATTTGGTATGAAGCTTCATCTAGTGGACCCCTACCAAGATTGTTCAAATTATAGTGCTGGGACAAAAAATGCCCCCGCCACGGGGCCCTTTGGTTTTACATTGGCTTATATAGGGAAAATCTTTAAAAATCTTCTTCTCTGAAACCACAAGGCCCAGGTCTATGATATTTGGTATGAAGCTTCATCTAGTGGACCCCTACCAAGATTGTTCAAATTATAGTGCTGGGGCCAAAAATGCCCCCGCCCCTGGGCCCTTTGGTTTTACATAGGCTTATATGGGGAAAATCTTTAAAAATCTTCTCTGAAACCACAAGGCCCAGGACTTTGATATTTAATATGAAGCTTCATCTAGTGGACCCCTACCAAGATTGTTCAAATTATAGTGCTGGGAAAAAAAATGCCCCCGCCACGGGGCCCTTTGGTCTTACATTTGCTTATATAGGGAAAATCTTTAACAATCTTCTTCTCTGAAACCACAAGGCCCAGGTCTTTGATATTTGGTATGAAGCTTCATCTAGTGGACCCCTAACAAGATTGTTCAAATTATAGTGCTGGGGCCAAAAATGCCCCCGCCCCAGGGCCCTTTAGTTTTACATAGGCTTATATAGGGAAAATCTTTAAAAATCTTCTACTCTGAAACCGCAAGGCCAAGGACTGTGGTATTTAGAATGAAGCTTCATCTTATGGACCTCTACCAAGATTGTTCAAATTATAGTGCTGGGGCCAAAAATGCCCCCGCCCCGGGGCCCTTTGGTTTTACATTGGCTTATATAGGGACAATCTTTAAAAATTTTCTTCTCTGAAACCACAAGGCCCAGGACTTTGATATTTGGTATGAAGCTTCATCTAGTGGACCCCTACCAAGATTGATCAAATTATATTGCTGGGGCCAAAAATGCCCCCGCCACAGGGCCCTTTGGTTTTACATTGGCTTATATAGGGAAAATCTTTAAAAATCTTCTTCTCTGAAACCACAAGGCCCAGGTCTTTGATATTTGGTATGAAGCTTCATCTAGTGGACCCCTACCAAGATTGTTCAAATTATAGTGCTGGGGCCAAAAATGCCCCCGCCCCAGGGCCCTTTGGTTTTACATAGGCTTATATAGGGAAAATCTTTAAAAATCTTCTTCTCTGAAACCGCAAGGCTCAGGACTTTGATATTTAGAATGAAGCTTCATCTAATGGACCTCTACCCAGATTGTTCAAATTATAGTGCTGGGGCCAAAAATGCCCCGGCCCCGGGGCCCTTTGGTTTTACATAGGCTTATATAGGGAAAATCTTTAAAAATCTTCTCTGAAACCACAAGGCCCAGGACTTTGATTTTTGGTATGAAGCTTCATCTAGTGCACCCCTACCAAGATTGTTCAAACTATAGTGCTGGGGCCAAAAACATCCCCGTCCCGGGGCACTTTGGTTTTACATAGGCTTATAATTATAGGGAAAATCTTTAAAAATCTTCTTCTCTGAAACCACAAGGACCAGGACTTTGGTATTTGGTATGAAGCTTCATCTAGTGGACCCCTACCAAGATTGTTCAAATAATAGTGCTGGGGCAAAAAATGCCCCCGCCCCCGGACCCTTTGGTTTTACATAGGCTTATATAGGGAAAGTCTTTAAAAATCTTCTTCTCTGAAACCGCAAGGCCCAGGACTTTGATATTTGGTATGAAGCTTCATCTAGTGGACCTCTACCAAGATTGTTCAAATTAAAGCCCTTGGGCCAAAAATGCCCCCGTCCCAGTGCCCTTTGGTTTTACATAGACTTATATAGGGAAAATCTTTAAAAATCTTCTCTGAAACCACAAGGCCTAGGTCTTTTATATTTGGTATGAAGCTTCATCTAAAGGACCCCTCACAAGATTATTTAAATTATAGTGCTGAGGCCAAAAATGTCCCTGCCCCGGGGCCCTTTGGTTTTACATAGGCTTATATAGGGAAAATGTTTAAAAATCTTCTTCTCTGAAACCGCAAGGCCCAGGTCTTAGATATTTGATGTGTAGCTTTATCTAGTGGACCTTTGCCAAGATTGTTCAAATTATAGCCTTCGTTGATGTTTGGTATGAAGCTTCACCTTTAAGACCTCCCTCAACATTATGCACATTAAAGCCCTGGGGCCAACACTTGCCCTCTCTGGAGCTCACTTGCTACACTATGGATCAGGTGAGCGATCCAGGGCCATCAGGGCCCTCTTGTTTTATATTTCCATTTTATCCCCTCATCACTGAGCGAAAAAATGCTTGTAGGGCAAACGTTTAAAGCTAAAAAACATTTACACGCTGTTTTTCTACAAAGAGCTGAGCAGCGTTGACGTCATCAACGCCTGTAGAGAACAATGGTTTAAAATGACGTCACTAAAAATCATGTGAATCGATGTGTTCATGGAAGTATGAACGCAATTGTTTTTCTATAGGTCTACATTAGACTTTACACTGGAAATGTAAATATTCTTAAATGAACACCCCAGATCATGGAGTACACCTTCCGTTATTTTTTTAACCCGCACAACCTCGCGTTGATGGGGCAATGATGAAAAAGATAAACATTTGTGACTACCGGCGTGGATAGGCACCGAACTTGTGGAAGAAGGGTAATCACACAATTCCTCAGCATTATAAGGTATAAGATTGAATTCCGCGTGTGTTAAATAAGATGCACTCAGGGGACACACAGTGTGTACCTTGTGCTGTTGCAATGGCTTACAGTTGGATATAGCACGGGTCTTGCTTGGAAACGCAACCAGCCTAAACAACTAGACAGCTGCTTAACCCTTTCCACTCAGGGATTTGGTGAATTTCGCTGATTTTCACAGGGTTGCCCCTGATAGCAACTTCAACTAGCCATTGTTTCATAATGGATGGTTTGTTTTACACCAAACTCAGTATGAATGTTCATTGGGCAGTGGCGTTTCAAATGCAACCTTTCATGACTCGATCATTGTTGTCATGGTAAAGAGGGTGCATCTCAAAAATTGACAAAAAGTGTGTTTTCACATGAATTTTGGACCACATTTTCATCTTCACACAGCTAGCTGTCAAGGCAACAGTTAAGGTGTTTGGCACTGGCCATTGTCACTGTTTGCAGCATGTTTTATCAGCATCAATTTTCAGGCATTCTTGACCCCAGATACCCTCAGATATAAATTTTAGCGGCCGGTTGGGCCATACACCCAAAAATTTTTCGGGATGTGAGGGGGCCTAGCCCCCCTTCAATCCCCCCAAGAATATTTTTAGCGCGGAGGCGCGCGAAACAACAAGTCACTTTTTTGCCCCACAAATCCTAAAGCAAAACATAACTATCCAGGGGTAGAAATGCAGATTTTAGGTGCTTCTGGGGCTTAAAATGGGGGGGGGGGGGGGGGGGGGGTTGCAGACACTTAAAACACGTATCTGAGTGGGAAAGGGTTAACTGAAATCTGGGAACATACTGAAATATAGTCTAAAATGCATTAATTATAGCTGAAATATTGTTTCTTGCAATAAAATGATGAAAAAACATTATTTTGGTCAGTTAGGATTTTCTTCATTAACCCTTTACCACTCAGGGATTTAGTGAATTTCGCTGATTTTCACAGGGTTGCCCCTGACAGGAACTTCAACTAGCCATTGTTTCATAATGGATGGTTTGTTTTACACCAAACTCAGTATGAATGTTCATTGGGCAGTGGTGTTTCAAATGCAACCATTCATGACTCGATCATTGTTGTCATGGTAAAGAGGGGGCATCTCAAATTTGGCAAAAAGTGTGTTATCACATGAATTTTTGACCACATTTTCATCTTCACACAGCTGTCAAGGCAACAGTTAAGGTGTTTGGCACTGGCCATTTTCACTGTTTGCAGCATGTTTTATCAGCATCAATTTTCAGGCATTTTTGACCCCAGATACCCTCAGATATAAATTTTAGCGGCCGGTTGGGCCATACACCCACAATTGTTTCGGGATGTGAGGGGGCCTAGTCCCCTTCAATCCCCCCAAGAATATTTTAGTGGGGAGGCGCGCGAAAAACAGGTCACTTTTTGCCCCACAAATCCTAAAGCAAAACATAACTATCCAGGGGTAGAAATGCAGATTTTAGGTGCTTCTGGGGCTTAAAATGGGGGGGGGGGTGCAGACACTGAAAACACATATCTGAGTGGGAAAGGGTTAAATGAACACCCAAGAGCATGGAGTACACCTTCCATTATTTTTTTAACCCGCACAACCTCGCGTTGATGGGGCGATGATGAAAAAGATAAAAATTTGTGACTACCGGCGTGGATACACACCAAACTTGTGGAAGAAGGGGAATCACACAATTCCTCAGCATTATAAGGTATAAGATTGAATTCCGCGTATGTTAAATAAGATGCATTCAGGGGACACACAGTGTGTACCTTGTGCTGTTGCAATGGCTTACAGTTGGATATAGCACAGGTCTTGCTTGGAAACGCGACCAGCCTAAACAACTAGACAGCAGGGTTGTGCAGGTAATAGTTAAAATTACAATTGCAGCTGTATAATGTACATACCAATCAAGGGGTATCCCAATGTTTCCTCGGAGTTCCAACAGGTGTAAAATCATTTGTCCCCGTGTTCTCACAGGTATATTGACATGAATCTGCAGTGTACTTACAACTTTGCATTGAAACCCTGTTGGTTTCATTGGCTGATTGGGCGAGAGGAGCTGTCGTTTCATCTCAATGTCGGGTAAAAGTCCCACAAAATCCAAAATGACCTACATGTATTCAGTGTTGAAGGGGATTTAGAACCTCAAATCAAGGAAACAAAACTTTTTTGCTCTTTCGCTATACATTTACCAAATATTAACATTTTGGTTCATTGACTGTTGGGGACTATACAAGTTATGGTTTGTTGGGCACATGCACTGTTGCCAAAATAACCATATGACAAGCTCTGAGTTATCCAATGTGGGATTTGGTAGCAGTGCATAGTATGCTAACAGCACCACCTCTGTTATGCAGATTAAAACTTTCTTTCAACAATACTTTAGGTGGTTGTCAACATATCCTGCTTAATGAATCGTATCATTTGACATGTCACCAGTAACAATTCTGATTCTGATAGAACTGAGCCAACCCCAGAATGCCACCAGAACCTGACAGGATACCCTGGGGATTGTATATCACTCTAGTTATGCGGCATCTGCAGCTGTTCATTACATACACTCCAGATTTGCAGCAATGTGGATGATGCCTAGAGAGTGATCATGTAATAGATTACTGTAGAGATCTTTGATATGGGTCGTGCACAGGGGATTTCCAGTAAAAGTGGCATTCATTCCTCAACTGATGCCTGTGAAACATGTTCGGATATTGAAATTAATAGCCCTGCCAAGGATCAAACCCATCACCTATACATCATCAGTACCTATCATAGTAGTGTCTGTTTATGCACCTTCTGGCTTTTAAATGCCCTCTTAAATTGCTTATTGTAACATACTGTAGCTGTAGGGACTGAGTGGTATATGTATATATGCCCATATAAGCCATTAGCCAGACAACCTTATTACAGAAGGACCTGCGGGTTCAAACCGGCCCTGGTAGCTCAGTTGGTAGAGTGACCGCGCCGGGGAACGGGAGGTCACGGATTCGATTGCGGGCCGCGACATACCAAAGCCGTTAAAAATGGTACTAGCTGCTCCTCGCTTAGTACTCAGATTTATGGGGTAGAGGTAGGACTGGTTGACCCAGTGTCAGGATAATGTGAGTGGGTGTGGTATCATGTAATGTGTCTGGGATATGAAACTTCAGTGAGGCAGCACTATAAAAGTGAGCAGTGAACTCCCTGTCGCAACCAGACACCATCGTGATATGACTGAAAAATTGTTGAAAGCGGCACACACACCTGGGGTTCAAGTTAGAAGCGAAGTCATTGTGTTTGTTACTCATATGATTTATATACAACTATGTAGAACTCATTGAAAACACTAGCATGAGATAGGAGTTTGTGATCCCCCCCCCCCACCCACACACACATTATTTAATTTATTTATATTTATTAAATTTGAAGCCAGTGCTCTTACTACATGTACATTTTGTAAGTATCACAGTGTGCCATACAGTCATAGCCACTAATACATGAACATGTACATATTAAAGATAACTCAAGGAAGAAAGCCTGTGTAATTAACTGCCTATCACTGCATTTACTATCCTATCACCTGCGAAGGAGTTGCGTTTATTTTCTAAAAAATGTGCTATTAACCTTGTGATGCAAACTACTTCAACATTTCTTCACTGATTCAGTTGAAACTTTGCACATGCTTTCCTTGTGAGGTGAAGGGGTGCCTAACACAATTTTCATGTTGATCCTATCATCTGTGACGGAGTTACGGCCCTTGATTTTCTAAAAAACGCGTTTGAAAACCTTGTGACGCAAACTACTTCCACATTTCTTCCCGTTTGAGCTGAAACTTTGCACATGCATTCCTTGTGAGGTAAAGGGATGCTTAACACAATTTTCACGATCCTATCATCTTCGGAGGAGTAACGGCCCTTAATTTTCTGAAAACCACGTTCTTGTGGTTCAAACTACCACATTTGACTATTTTGTTAGATTTTTGCATATGCATTTGCAATGATATATAGATGTTCCATCACACAAAATTCATTCTGCTCGGATGAAGCGTTTTGGAGTTATGGCCCTTGATTTTCTAAAAACTGCACTAAAATATTGTGACACAAACTACCTCCACATTTCTTCACCGATTGAGCTGAAACTTTGCACATGCTTACCTTGTGAGGTGAAGTGGTGCCTAACACAATTTTAAAGTTGATCCTTTCACATGCAACAAAG
This sequence comes from Lucinisca nassula, assembly GCA_963580285.1. Lineage (NCBI taxonomy): Eukaryota > Metazoa > Mollusca > Bivalvia > Lucinida > Lucinidae > Lucinisca > Lucinisca nassula. The sequence continues at coordinate 40,218 of CAUZLF010000211.1, read as the reverse complement.
TTATGGCCCTTGATTTTCTGAAAAAATGCGTTCGAAAACCTTGTGATGCGAACAACTTCCACATTCCTTCACAGATTGAGCTGAAACATTGCACATGTATTCCTTGTGAGGTAAAGGGGTACCTAACACAATTTTCACGTTGATTCTATCATCAGCTAAGGAGTTACGGCCCTTTATTTTCTGAAAAACGCATTATTAAACCTTGTGTCGCGAACTACTTCCACATTTCTTCGTCAATTTTGTTAAATTGTTGCATATGCATTTGCAATGATATGTAGATGTGCCTAACAGAAAATTCATTCTGCTCGGATGAAGCATTTTGGAGTTATGTCCCTTGTTTTCCCCTCAAATTGGCTCCCAAGGGGGCATTGCTCACTTATAGTGACGGCTCTTGTTGGTTATAAAATTCTCATTCTATCATAACAGCCTATATGAGTATTGTGATCAACGAACATCACGAAAACATGTCTATATAATTCTGTACACGCATGATAACATCCAGTAAGCTTTCATAGCAATCAAATGATCATCAGTGCTGTCATTGTGATCGATAATCAATTAGTAATCACTGAACATACTAGAGATTTGGTCATATTGTTACCTCTTGCCATAACATTTTTCTTATCATGTGTTATACATTACCGCGTGAATTAGGACAGACAGGCCTGATCAAACAGTGTAGACCCAGAATGCATTGTCTCTTCAGGGTCTGCACTGTTTGCCACTTATCCAGCCATTTTAGATATACAATGTAAATTGGGTTGTTAATTATACTTATCGAAAAATCGATTACTACTAAATATGATACACCGGCCCCGATAGCTCAGTTGGTAGAGTGTCCGCTCCGGGGAACGGGAGGTCTCGGGTTCGATCCCGGGCCGCGACATACCAAAGTCGTTAAAAATGGTACTAGCTGCTCCTCGCTTGGCACTCAGATTTTCGGGGCAGAGCTAGGACTGGTCGATCCAGTGTCAGGATAATGTGACTGGGTGTGGTATCATGTAATGTGTCTGGGACATGATACTTCAGTGAGGCAGCACTATAAACGTGAGCATTGAGCTCCCTGTCGCAACCAGACACCGTCGTGATATGACTGAAAAATTGTTGAAAGCGACGTTAAACCCGAATTCACACACACACATACTAAATATGATAATCAGTTTAGGGGAATCTATTGATCGATTAATCGATTGTTGGTGTCAGCCTTAGTAAAACTGGGGTTTACAGGGGTATACATGAATTTTCTTATTGCTGTCTGCACAGACCATCTAGCTATCCTGTGTTTGTTTGATTTAAGGTTAAACATCCTCGCAAACACTATTAAGGTCATTTTGGAGACGTTGCTTCTAGTTTTGGTGGGAATTTTACCCGACATTGAGATGAGATGACACCTCAAACCCTGCTGCCCAATTAAACTAATAGGGTTTATATGCATGGATGGTCTGACTAGCACCACTTTGCCTGAGCAGCCTTATTGAACCCTCTAAGCAGTTTACAAGTACTCCTGTGCGGTCGGTTTCAGATGGATGTTGGGGTGGGAGGCTGGGGGGTCTAATTATCCTTTATAAATGGAACTGAGGACTTCAGCAAATGCAAACAAATTTGATTTTTCTAGTCGATAAACCCCAGACATTTTTTGTGGTGCAGCTGCAATGATAATGTTTTGCTTTGATATGTACTATGGCAAGTGATGTGCTTTTCTAAACATGTATCCTCTCAATATGTGGAGTGAACATCAGGAATTGGCAGCAACTACCACCAACGGTGACAAGGTGAGCTTTTGGGATCACTTTTTGTCCGTCGTCCATGCGTAAACTTTTGCTTCAAACGACATCTGCTCCTAAACCACTGATCAGATTTTGACGGAACCTCACAGGAATGATTCTTAGGTAGTCCGGTTTCAAAGTTGTTCAAATGGTTCCAGCCACAAGAGCTAAGTATATATTTTTTTTTTTACTGAAAACTTAAAACTTAAACACAGGTCTTCGATATTTGGTATGATGCTTCATCTAGTGAACCTCTACCAAGATTGTTCAAATTATAGCCCTGGGACCAACAATGCCCCGGGAGCCTTTGGTTTAACATATATAGGCTTATATAGGGAAAATCTTTGTCTCTGAAACCGCTAGGTGCAGGTCTTTCATATTTGCTGTGAAGCTTCATCCAGTGGATCTCTATCAAGATTGTTAATGATTGCCCTAGGGCCAAAAATGCCCCCACCCTGGGGCCCTTTGGTTTATCATAGGGTTATATAGGGAAAAATATTTAAATTAAAAATCTTCTCTGAAACCACAAGGCCCAGGTATTTGATATTTGGTATAAAGCTTCATCTAGAGAACCTCTACCAAGATTGTTCAAGTTATAGCCCTGAGGCTAAAATTGTCCTCGCCCTGAGGCCCAAATTGTCCTCGCCCTGAGGCCCTTTGGTTTTATGCAACAGTCATTTGTAACCACTGCCCCCGTCCCACCTACAGGGATAGCGGGAAACAATAACTTTTCACTTTTCACAGCCCTACACGGTGGGTGGGGGGACCTGTAGAAGGTCACAATACATATACATACATCATAGGCAGCGGTAAAATGCCTTATAGATATGGGCAACTTAAAAAAATGCAGCAAAAGTGTGACAATTGGGGTCAAATTTCAAACCAGATATCACGCAGAGCTGAATCCGGCACGCACGCTAGTACTGGTAAACCGCTTAGAGGATCTAAGCCTGTCCAGGAACCGCGGTGCGAGGCGGACCGTCCATGCTAATAAACCCTATTGGTTTCATTGGGCGACAGGGCTTGAGATGTCATTTCATCTCAATGTCGGGTAAAAGTCCCACAAAATTGGAAGCAACGTCTCCAAAATGACCTTTACAGTGTTGACGGGGACGTTAAACCTTTAATCAAACAAAACAAATCATGATGGTTTTATCATTTTTTGGACCAGTGAACATCAAATTTTATAGTGTTTAAAGGACATAACCCATGAGTTTTTTTAGCTCACCTGTCACGTAGTGACAAGGTGAGCTTTTGTGATCACATTTTGTCCGTCTCGCGTGCATCCGTGCATGCATAAACAATTTCTTGTCCGCACGATAGCATCTTCATTTATGATTTGATTTTAACCAGACTTGCACACAACTTGTACCATGTTACAGAGTTACGGCACCTGAAAGGGCAAAAATTGCCTATTTTGGTCTTGTCCGCACGAAAGCATCTTCATTTATGCCTTGATTTTAACCAGACTTGCACACAACTTGTACCACCATGAGATCTAGGTTCCTTTCTTGAACCAGCCATATCCCATCATTTGTTACGGAGTTACGGCCCCTGAAAGGGCAAAAATTGCCTATTTTGGTCTTGTCCGCACGATAGCATCTTCACTTATGAATTGATTTTAACCAGACTTGCACACAACTTGTACCACCATGAGATCTGGGTTCCTTTCTTGAACCAGCCATATCCCATCATGTGTTACGGAGTTATGGCCCCTGGAAGAGCAAAAATTGCCTATTTTGGTCTTGTCTGCATGATAGATGTTTCATTTATGATTTGATTTTAACTAAACTTGCACCACCACAAAATCTCGGTCAAGTTCGAATATGGGTCATGTCGGGTCAAAAAGTAGGTCAGTAGGTCAAATCAGAAAAAAAACCTTGTGAAGACACAAGAGGCCACAGTTTTGGTCCGATCATCATCAAACTTGCCCAGAATGATCATCTTGACAATATCTCAGTCAAGGTCAAATATGGGTGTTGTCGGGTCAAAAAGTAGGTCAGTAGGTCAAATCATAGAAAAACCTTCTGAACACACTAGAGGCCACAATTCATGCCCAATCATCATCAAACTTGCTCAGAATGATAGCCTTGATAATATCTTGGTCACATTCGAATATGAGTCATGCAGGGTCAAAAAGTAGGTCAGTAGGTCAAATCATAGAAAAACCTTGTGAATACACTAGAGGCAGCAGTTTTGGTCCAATCATTAACAAACTTGCCGAGAATGATCATCTTGACAATATCTCAGTCAAGTTTGAATACGGGTCATGTTGTTTCAAAAAGTAGGTCAGTAGGTCAAATCATAGAAAAACCTGGTGAACACACTAGAGGCCACAGTTTTGGTCCGATCATCATCAAGCTTGCCCAGAATGATCATTTTGACAATATCTCTGTCATGTTTGAATATGGGTTTTGTCGGGTCACAAAGTAGGTCAGTAGGTCAAATCATAGAAAAAACCTTGTGAATACACTAGAGGCCACAGTTTTGGTCTGATCATCATGAAACTTGCTCAGAATGATTATCTTGACAATTTCTTGGTCAAGTATGAATATGGGTCATGTAGGGTCAAAAAGTAGGTCAGTAGGTCAGATCAGAGAAAAACATTCTGAACACACTAGAGGCCACAGTTTTGGTCCGATCATCATCAAACTTGCTCAGAATGATAATCTTGACAATATCTCAGTCAGGTTTGAATATGGGTCATGCCGGATCAAAAAGTAGGTCAGTAGGTCAAATCATAGAAAAACCTTCTGAACACACTAGAGGCCACAGTTTAGGTCCGATTATCATCAAACTTGCCCAGAATGATCATCTTGACAATATCCTGTTCAAGTATGAATACGGGTCATGTGGGGTCAAAAAGTAGGTCAGTAGGTCAAATCATAGAAAAAGCTTGTGAACACACTAGAGGCCACAGTTTTGGTCCGATCATCATCAAACTTGCCCAGAATGATCATCTTGACAATATCTCTGTCAAGTTCAAATATGGGTCATGTTGGGTCAAAAAGTAGGTCAGTAATCATAGAAAAGCTCTCTGAACACACTGGCGGCTACAGTTTTGGTCCGATCATCATCATCAAACTTGCTCAAAATGATCATTTGACAATATCTCACTTAATTATGTCCCCCCACCCGAAAGGGAGGGAGACATTGGTTTTGGGGCAGATCCTGTCGTCGTTGGCGTTGGCGTTGGTGTTTGCGTTGCCTCTTGTCTGCACTCTATCTCCTGAATGGATGGATGGATTTTGATTAAACTTACATAGATACACCATTGGGAGGGGGAAAAGTACTGATTAGATTTTGGTGACCTTAGTCTAATTTTCATGGTCACAGTGCTCAAAACATTGTCGAATTTTAGGCCAAAAAAGCTTGTCTGCACTCTATCTCCTGAACCAATGGATGGATTTTGTTCAAACTTGGTACATAGTATAATTGGGATGGTTTCAAGAACTGATTAGATTTTGGTGACCTTGACCTAATTTTCAAGGTCATCACGGGACTAAGACTGTTAAAAATAAGCTTGTCTGCACTATATCTCCTGAACCAATGGATGAATTTGGTTCAAACTTGGTACATAAAGTGAGTGGGATAGTCTCTAGAACTGATAAGATTTTGGTAACCCTGACCTAATTTTCAAGGTCACCACGGGACTTAGACTGTTGAAAATTGCCTTGTCTGCACTCCATCTCCTGAACTAGTGGATTGATTTGGTTAAAACTAGGTACATTATATCAGTGGGCTGATCTTAAGAACTGATTAGATTTTGGTGACCTTGACCTAATTTTCAAGGTCACAGGGCTGAAACCATTGTCAAATTTTAGACCAATAAACCTTGTCTGCACTCTAACTCCTGAACCAATGGAAGGATTTGGTTCATACTTGATACATTATATCAGTGGGATGGTCTTAAGAACTGATTAGCTTTTGGTGACCTTGACCTGAATTTGAAATAATGAGTGTGGTGGGGGGACATCTGTTTTCTTAGAAATCAATTCTAGTTTCGAATATGGGTCATGTCTGGTCAGTATGTTGGTCAGTAGGTCAGATTGTTGAAAAACATTGTGAACACACTAGAGGCCCAAGTTTTGGTCCGATCATCATCAAACTTGCTCAGAATGATCATCTTGACAATATCTGTGTCAAGTTTGAATATGGGTCATGTCGGGTCAAAAAGTAGGTCAGCAGGTCAAATCATAGAAAAATGTTTTGAACACTCTAAGAGGCCACAGTTTTAGTCAAATCATCATAAAACTTGCTCAGAATGATCATCTGGACAATATCTCAGTTAAGTTCGAATATGGGTCATGTCAAATCAAAAAGTAGATCAGTAGGTTATTTTGTCATAACTTTTGAACCGTTTGATATAGGGCCTTCATATTTGGCATGTAGGATCCTTCTGACAAGGGCTTCCCACTCAAAGATTTGACCTTTGACCTTGACGTGTGACCTACTTTATCATACCTTTTGAACCATATGAGATAGAGCCTTCATATTTGGCATGCATATTCCTTGTGACAAGGTTTTCTTAACCATTCAAAACTTTTGACCCATGACCTTGACCTTTGACCTAGTTTGTCATAACTTTTAAAGCATTTGAGATACAGCCTTCATATTTAACATGTAGGTTCCTTGTGACAATGTTGCTTAGATGATCCACTACCAAAAAGGCTAAAACAATCCCACTCAGATGAATAAAATTGCCACCGGAGGTAAAAATAAAAAAAATATTGTAAATTTGATTCAAACGGTAACTCCCCCTAAACCCTAAAGCCAATTTGATTCAAAGTTCCCAGGAATGTTGCCTAGGTTACCCCCTATCAAATAAGCTGAAATCGCTCTGCTGATGAACAAGATGGCCACAAGAGCTAAAATATAATGTACTTGAGACAGTGACACACAGGTGAGCAAACCAGGGCCCTCTGGGCCCTCTTGTTTTTTTAATTAATATTTTCACCATTTTTCATTACATTTTTGCAATTCCTCAGTAAACATTAGACGTGACACTTCACCAAGATTTGAAAGAAAATGTCATTTTTTTCTTCTGTAACTTTTAGTGGGTACACATATCCACCATTCTGGCCAATTTTTTCTCACTTAGTTCCACTTGAATATTTTTTTAGGGATTTTTTGCAATATTAGACCCATATTTTTTCAAAACACACTTAATAAAGTTTTTCACAAGAAAAGTAGGCAAGATATTTAAGAAAAATCTTATTCTTAGCAATATTAGAGGCATTTCAAAAACAAATGTAAAATTGCATTTGATTGTGATAAATATTTATGATTTTAGGTGGCTTTCAAAAACATGTATATTTTCTATAAAAATGTTACACTTGTGACAGTTTCAGCAGTGCTGTATTATGCCTAAATTTTTCATTTCTGATCAAATGCATGTAAGTGTTATGTTTTACATATTTTGGTAATGAAAGGAAACAAAGATACGTCTCAGAAAGTAAGTCTCCAACTTCAACAGTACTTTTTGAATAAAAAATTATAGAACAGACTATCCCTATGTACAGAAGAAATATTTTTTCCAGTATTTCACATAAAAAGTGTTTGAGTATATAATCTTACCAATATTTATCTATGCTATGACAATTTTGATTCAGTTTATTTGAAACTTAAAGTCTTGGGTACAATCTGCAGGCTACATTTAACAGGTACAAAATGTTACACTTGTGACACATTTCATCATTGAAGTTCAATGGCTACAATTTTAATCTGAGGAAAAAAGCTGTGACATACATAATTTTTGGATTGAACAAAGACTAGAGAACATATGCACAAGTATTTAATGAACTTTTAAGTTAACAGAACTTGTAACAGAACTTGTAAACAAACAATACTATAAAATTGTTGTCCTCTGCATATTGTATTTTTTTCAGATATATCATTTTGAAACTATTGAAATATTTTGTTTCACCATCATTTAACCTTTATACCATCATTTTATAAACAATTTTGTTTTAAGATCATAGCTTTAGCTACATTCATGAGGCTTAATTCGAAAGTAACTTAAAGCGTTACACTTGTGACAATGTTAGTTTCAAACTTTTAAAGTCTCAAGCTCAATTTCCTGGACAAATCAGTATGGCACTCATGTATATTTTGGCAAATAAGATGACTAGACTGGATAGTAAAATTAATTCTTCCACTTTAAAGTAACTTTGGAACAAGAAACAAATATAATAAAATAGTATAATCCAACATAGACTAGATTGTTTTCAGATTTCATTCTATTAGTGTTGAAATACATTATTTTGTCAATGTAAATCTGTTGTCTTATCATTTAAAATAGTTCATTTTGAGTTCAAAATATTAATACAAATCTGGAGTGTAAAAACTGAATGTCACTTTAATGTTACACTTGTGACAAATTTAGCTTAAATACTGGTTTCATTTGATCTCCTGATCTTAATGTTTTAAAATATGATTAACATAGTCTCTGAAGTGTACACTGAATTCATTTGACTTAACTAATCATAATTGCTCTTTTGAAGGCCTCTTAACTAATCATAATTGCTCTTTTGAAGGCCTCATTATCAAGATTTATTAATCAGTGAACCATATAGGGTTATACGAAGCAAAGGCAAATATAATATATACATTTTGTTACACATCAATAAATCTTGATACTGACACCTTCAAGCAAGTTTTGTTAAATCAATCCTTTTTTAGAATATCTGTCTCAGTACTCTTCATTTTTCTACCGATTATTTCTTGATTGCTGAATCTCATGAGGTATGAATTTGAGCTTGATTCCTCGCACTGGGAGTAGACTCAGCGGTGAAAGCCTCTGTATTATATCGGAATATGGGTTGGTGGAGACATCATTTTGGCTCGGCATGGTATAGACAGTGGGTGAAACTTCTTTCATAAACCGTAGTGTGACTTCACTGTCAAACTTCAACACCTATACAATAAAAAGTATCAATAGAGTTCGATAAAGAAATAGTGTCTTATTAAAATGCATCAACAAGTAGGCTGGTATAGACTATAATTTGATCTTTAATAATTGAAGCTGATGTGTGAAAGTGAAAATATAGTAGTAAGGGAAATACGTTTTTAATTTAAAGGTATTATAGAATGCATTTTTTTTATATTCTATTAATACTGGTAAAATATTTCACCATACCTTCGCTATGAACATCTTGTGGACTGTTGACCTGGTCTTGCTGGAAAGTCGTACAGCTACAAAGTCCTCCTCCTTATAGCTGAAATGTTGAATAATAAGCTGTAAAAGCAACTGATATAGATTGTTCCTGCATGCATGTAGCCTTTAGCATATAAATGCTTTAACACTACTTATTTTGCATTGCTTGCTTCAGTAACACACACTGTTTACAAACTCTGTCTTTTATAGCACTGCTTGTTTTCTATATATGCACCCTTTGGTTATTAATCACCCTCTGCTTAGTGCTAGCTGGCATTAGTAACACAAAGTAAGGTGAGTGGTTTGACTGATGCACTACCATATTAACCATTTAACAAGGCTCTGCAAGCATCATGCAACCTGGGGGTTCCGGCTAGTATAGAAATACTAGTTTGTATTAACTCCTCTATTTAGCGCTAACATTCCATTTACTCACCGTTGAGCTAGGCTAACATAGTGGTGAAGGTCAGGTAGGTATCCCAGGTGAAGAAGACCATAATGACCAGGCTCAAAAGGTGCTATCAGAAGATCGGGCTCCTCAGTATGAGTGATGTGTAGCTTCACTTGTAGCATGTTTGCAAGGGATTGTATGCAAACATGGTCCGCATAGGTACCGTCTTGGGCCATTTTTTCGACATACATGTAGCTGGTGAATGGTTCAGCCATAAATTGCTCCATTTCTGATTGCTTTGACTGAAAAAATACAATCTACTATCTGCCATATGCTTTTAGGCCTACTGCTCATTTGTATTGCTTGACATGGAAACCAAAATGAAAAAAAAAAAATAAAAAAAAAATATAATTAAACAATCATCTCCTCAGAAACCGTATGCTCTATGAGGCTGAGAGTTTATGAAAATATTCACCATATTTGCCTTTACAGATTTTGTGTTTTTTATGAAATTCGGCTCTTTAGTTTGATTGCTATGGCAACTTAGATTTTCCATAGACTTATAATAGGGAAAATTGAAAAATGGCATTAACTACAAAGCCTTTGCAGATATTTTGACAAAACTTTCATAGAAATGGTTCTTTAGTGAACTTCTCTCAGCCATTTGCTTTTGTGTCAACCTGGGGGTCCAGTAGGTTGTGCCGGGGCCATGCCCCGCCCCCAGTACTTCATGAAATGCCTTATATCTCAGAAACCTAACAGATCCCCACCCCTAAACTGTATATATTCTTGTTCCTTATGATAAGGTGCAATAAGTGACACCAACCTGGGGATCCCCCGGATGTGCCGGGGACATGCCCCACCTCCTTTACTTCATAAAATGCCATTTATCTCAGAAACCATTCAGATCCCCACCCGTAAACCGTATATATTCTTGTCTCTTATGATTAGATGCACTCAGTGACACCAACCTGGGGGTCCCCTGGGATGTGCCTGGGCCATACCAAACACCTCCATTTCACAACAGGCCCCAATATTCCAGAAACCTAACAGATCCCAACCCCTAAACGAAATATATTTTTGTTCCTTATGATAAGTTGCATTCAGTGACACCAACCTGGGGGACACCTGGGATGTGCCGGAGACATGCCCAACCCCCTCCACTTCGTAAAAGGTTGGCCCCCGCCCATAGGGACGTGAAGAAATATATGGGCTGCCTGATGCTTCCACACAGACGTGAATCCGGCCCGCACACTAGTACTGGTAAACCGCTTAGAGGATCTAAGCCTGTCCAGGAACCGCAGTGTGAGGTGGACCGTCCATGCTAATAAACCCTATTGGTTTCATTGGGCGGCAGGGCTTGACATGTCATTTCATCTCAATGTCGGGTAAAAGTCCCACAAAATTGGAAGCAACGTCTCTGAAATGACCTTTACAGTGTTGACGGGGATGTTTAACCTCAAATCAAACAAACAAACAAAACTTCATAAAAGGCCAAATATTCAAAACCCTTACAAATCCCCACCCCTTAACCATATATATTCTTGTTCCTTATGACAAGAAGCATTAAGTGACAACAACCTGGGGGTTCCCCAAGATGTGCCGGGGACATGCCCCACCCCCTCCACTTTATAAAACGCCATTTATCTCAGAAACCATTCAGATCTCCACCCCTTAACCATATATATTCTTTTTCCTTGTGATAAGACACATTCAGTGACACCAACATAGGGTTCCCCCCCACCCACCTTAGGTGCCACGGGCCATGCCCAACCCTTTACTTCATTAAAAGCCATATATCTCAGAAACCGGTCAGATCCCCACCCCTTAACCATATATATTCTTGTTCCTTATGATAAGATCCCACTTCATAATAGGCCATATATCTCAGAAACTATTCAAATCCCCACCACATAATCACATATATTCTTGTTCATTGTTATTAGCCACATTCAGTCGCCCCATCTTGTGGGGTCTGCAGGGGCCATTTCTTTCCCATCCACTTCATAAAAGGGCCTCATATCTCAGAAACTGTTCAGCATATTAGGTTGCAACAATCTTGGGCTTTTCTGGAATCCACCATGCCCGAATCCCTCTTCTGCTTAAAAGGCCTTACATCTCAGGAGCCATACATATCCCACCGCTAAACCATATATGTCTCTGTTCCTTTTCATAAGACACATTTAGTGACACCAACCAGGGCTCCATTGGTTCATGCCCCACCCTCTCTACTATATAAAACACCTAATATTTCAGATACAGTCCAAATGAGTGCTCATTTGGGAATGGGGTTTGTTTGGGAGACTTTATAATTGGTAGATTAAAATCATACCATGTTAAAATACATGTCTGCCATTGGGCAGTGCCCATCTGAGCTCCGGGTTATGAAATTTGGGTCTTTGGTTTGTTTGCTATGGCAAGTTAAGAGTTTCCATTGACTTATAATGGGGAAAATTGAAAAATGACATTTATGCCTTTCAAAATATTTTGTCAAACTTACATAGACATGTTCCTTTAATAATGTTCTTTTAGGCCTATTGGTTGCCACAGATGGGAAATTGTCAGTTGTCATCTGTTGTCTTGCAACAACACATTCAAGCGACATCAGACCTCTGAAGCCACTAGGCTGATCGGGTCTAAATTTTATCTGTAGCAGGGCTTCCATGGTTATTTAAAATACTTTGCTGCCAGTCGGCAGTGCCCCCTGAGCTCTGGTGAGCATAGTGACCCTTGGGCCTCTTGTTTAATATGAGTTTGGTCGCATGAGCAATATGGCCACCGTGCCCATATACGTGTGAACACAGATCCGTTCAAACTTCGATGGGCTTCATTTCATCTTGACTTGAACATCATTCAATATATCCCAACATCCTGCCAGTAAACTGCCGGACAGAAATAAGTTCAAAACACAAGGTGGTGTACATATGCACATGTCATTGCTGACTCCTACACTGTCCAATCAAAATACATCTCAAATGTCAACCAGAAAGTGTTTGCCAAAATGAGAACAATCAATTGCTTGATCTAATTTCAGAAATCTTTGTCAAACTAACTTGATGAAAAGCGATTCATTGGAAGGTACTTCATACGAACTTGAACAGTTTGTGTCCACATGCGTATAAGGTAAAAACCCTTCAGAAATCTTCGCCGGAACCAATAGGCCCATTATCAGGTCAAATGTCCAAGATAGAAGTAAAACAAAGATCAGGAATTGATACAATTAATTTACAAGAGTCTGCCATGGTAAAAAAAAAACCTTTAAATCTTTTTAGAAATAAAATGGCTCAATAAGCTCTCAGCACTCAGGTGACGGCACAGAACCACTGGTCCCCTGTTTTTTTTTTTTTTTTTTTTTTGTATACCTGACACGGCTCAACAGTTTCCATCAGAGTTTAAAGGTTAGTGATCTGGAGCTTAGGTGAGTTTTTTAAACAGTTTTAGATGTTCAGGACTTCACACTTGTAAATAGCTACTGTTCAAGTATACTCCAGATACTGGTAGTTGTAGACATAGAAAGTTACAGCTGGATTCCAAAACATTGCAGCACATTTTAGTCAAGTAGTGCAAGCGGACAAGAAACCAACAAGGGGGGGGGGGGGAAAAGAACTGTATGTCAACTCACTGTCTGAAATATATTTCGGTGTCTCCTCGGTCATGGAAAAAAATAATTGTCAGTTATGGTCATGGGAAAACAGTTGTTATCGCACTGACTTCAGCTGTTAAATATTTCATGCCCTCCATCTGGACGAAAATTTCCCGTGCGGTTCTTTTTGCCCACGCTCTAAAGCGTCTCCAAAGAATGCTGCATTTGCAGCCAGTGGTTACCGTGGTAAGCGAACAGACCCAGTGATGCACTTTGAGCAACTTTGCTAGTCCAATGGTGCTATTGGCACTCAAGATAAAACATTTGGTTATTAGACACATACTACTTTAAGTTGCATCACTTTTAAAAGACAAGGCAATGTGCAAATAATTTTCTAGTCAGAACTAAGTATTCGGCAGTTGACTTGAGATTGCCAACTTTTGCATATCAATAATATACAGACATTTTGGTTTAGATATCCATCAGCTTCCTTGTGTAGTTTGCTATGCTCGTTTACAGGTAACACCTATTTTTTCATATTACGGCAAACATAGGTTGTGGGTGCTAGTTATAACCGCCTCATTGAGGCGGTTCTAACGAGTACCGACAACCTATGTCTTGGACCAGAAATAAGGAAAATAATGTATACCTCCATAAACCCCAGTTTTCTCTACATAAAGTGGAGTTCTGTGTGTGTGTGTGTGTGGGGGGGGGTTCATTTAACGGGTTTGTTCACATGATGGTAAATAACTGAATAAGACATGATTTACTCGTTAAGAAGCATGTTTGTTTGGAACCCTTGGGTAAGTACCTTGTGTTCGCATCCACTGAGCCTGATGGGCATGGTAGCACCAGATTATTTATGTTTGTCGGTGTGTTTATTAGTTTAATGGCCCAGTCCACACTTTAGACCATGTCGAACCTGTCTCGCCCCCGCCCATAGGGGCTTGAAGAAATATATGGGCTGCACGATGCTTCCATGCAGAGCTGAATCCGGCCCGCGCACTAGTACTGGTAAACCGCTTAGAGGATCTAAGCCTGTCCAGGAAACGTGGTGCGAGGCGGACCGTCCATGCTAATAAACCCTATTGGTTTCATTGGGCGACAGGGCTTGAGATGTCATTTCATCTCATTGTCGGGTAAAATGTCCCACATTTATACTGCAGACATAGATTGTGGGTGCTCGTTAGAACCGCCTCATTGAGGCGGTTCTAACGAGTACCCACAACCTGTGTCTTGGAGCGAAAATAAGAACAATTATGTCTACCCCCGTAAACCCCAGTTTTCTCTATTTAAAGTGGGGTTTAAGGATGTATTCATTTCACGGACTTGTTCACGTGATGAGGCGGTTTTATCGAGCACCCGAAAACTATGTTAAGAGTATGAATAAAAAACCTCAAACTTTCATGAGCAAATAAACCCTCCTGTGATATGCAAGATTGCACTATGTCACACTGATGTTTTGTTATACATGTAATGTAGCCGGCCTCGGTAGCTCAGTCGGATGCGCGTCTGACTGGTGATCAGGAGGACGCGGGTTCGATACCTGCCGGGATCGGCAATATTCTTCCGTGGATATTGATCATGAAATATTTTCTACGGTCATTCTCTCCCTTGAGTTGTCAGTTTCTGGTGAAAGAATGTGCACTGTACTGGTTAACCGCTTACATATAAGCCTGCCCAGGAAAGTGTGGATAGGTAAACTGACCGGCTCAAAAATGACCTAAAATAGTGTTGACTTGGCCGTAAAATTCCAATACAAACAAACACAACATGTAATGAATTGCTGCGCAACGGCAGATCAGTCGGATGCACATCTGACTGGTGATCAGGAGGTCGTAGGTTGGATATTTGTCGGCTAGGCAACATGTTCGATTTGACCTGAATACCAATATACATTACGAAAACACGCCTATACAAATACATTGCCACCTTTATCGCCGAAAAAAATGAAAATTTTAGAATGAACAATTGTGATATTATTTCTTATTCTTTCTTATTTCTGCTCTAAAATATAGATTGTCGGTACTCGTTAGAACCGCCTCGATGAGTACTCACAATCTATATTTTAGAGCAGAAATAAGAAAAATAAGGTATGCCCCCGGAAACCCCAGTTTTACTATATAAAAGTGGGGTTCAAGGGGGGCCAAAACTATACAGGCTAGTGAAGTGGTTTAAGATTTGGCAACTTTGAATCGTTGTGTCAAAGTGGGCTGTAGTCCATATAAAACATAAAATTCTTAACTTTGACAGGTCTTCGGTTGACACAGGCATCATCACGTCTATATTTTCCAGTAATTGTACATCTCATGTTATTTATCACTGAGTCTTGTGACCTGTATAGTGTTGACGGGGACGTTAAACCTAAAAAAAAAAAAAAAAAAAAAAATTGGACTTAAATATCATGTTAAGTTGGTTTAAACTTTATTTTATTTGCATAATACATGAAAAGTATACAAAACAGAATATAATACGATTACAGTACAATAACTATACATGTTAAGTTGACAAACTATTAACCAAGAAAATGTGTTTTGTATTACGCATATATAAACAAACGGGCACCGAAAAGTCATACAATGAACGCGTGCAAGTAATAATAGAACAATAAAAAATGGTGCATACGACACCCGGAAAGGGACATGATTTTTCTGTTATAAATTGTGCGCACAAGATAATATCTTGTGTGGACAAGATATTATATTGTTCGCACAACACATAATCTTGTGCGCACAAGATATTAAGTTGTGCGAACAAGATATTATCTTGTCCGGATATTATCTTGTCCGCTCAAGGTAATATCTTGTCCGCACAACATAGATCTTGTGCGGACAAGATAATATCATGTGCGCACAAGATAGTATCTATATTATTTTGTGCGCAGAAGATAATATGTTGTCCGCACAAGATAAATTATGTTGTCCGCACAAGATAAAAACTTGTTCGCACAACTTAATATCTTATTCGCACAACATATTAAAAATAAAATTAGGTTCCGAAGGTGCATGCACACAGCGAATAATATCATTTTAAATCAGCCGAAACGACAGGCCGACGTAGGGCCCACAGTCTGTGTCGAGTAGTTGCCACGTCGTTCTTTCGAACTTTAAGGTCCATTGTTTGTCAATCGACCCAACGTTTCTAAGCATAGGAGTTTTTACGTGACTTGCTATTTTGATTTGTGGTAAATCCAGGCAACGGCAACCGTTATAGCGTTATTATCATCGCTGTGGGTTCTGCTTGTTGCGTAATAGGGTTATCTATAGAATCCGGAAAATGGACTCATGTGTTGGGTTTGGCAAACAGTGTAGGCCCTGATCAGACGCCGCAGAACGCGACGTCTGATCAGGGTCTACATTGTTTTCTTATTGTAGGTTAAACGAAATTTTAACAGTCTAAGTAGCCATTCATTTTCCAGCACATCACGTGAACACGTCCGTGAAATGAACACCCCTCTAAACCCCACTTTTTATAGAGAAAAATGGGGTTTAAGGGGGTATTCATTATTTTTTTCTGATTTCTGCTCCAATGTATAGGTTGTGGGTACTCGTTAGAACCGCCTCAATGAGGCGGTTCTAACGAGCACCCAAAACCTATGTTTTCAGCATAAATAAGATAAAAATCTCTGATCTTCTCCAGAAAAGTAGCCATTCCTGAGAAATGAAAGAATGCACTATGACACACGTATATATTATCGTAATGGTACATTCTTTCCTATATACAAAATGGTTCCTTTTCTTTTGCAACACCACAGAGACGTCATTAACACTACTAACGTGCAAATAAATGTTTCTCGGCGCTTTACATGATTATGTTAGTTTCAGAAACTATTGCGACCAAAGAAGCCGTTTGCCTGCACCAATCATGGACCAAGCCAAGCTATAGTAGTCGCAGATAAGATTGACTAGGCGGAGCTATTCAGGTGTTGTCAATATACAATGGCGGTATTCGACTGGTGATTTCGTGGTCCACGAACTGAAGCGTGGAGCACGTTTTTTGTTCGACTGGGAGATTCGTGAAATTTCGAACAATTTCGTGGAGCACAACGACCACGTTTCAAAAAGAGCGTGAAATCAGTCACGTGACTGAATTAATATGGCTGAACATAGAAAAGTATATGGCGTGCCGTTTTACTATTTAATACAATTTCGAGATATCTATAATTTTACGAGATATCTATAATTTTATAATAGATATCTATAAATCAAATTATATGTAAACATTGGAGGTCATTGTAACAAGACATACTTTGGTTTGGAAAGAGATAAAAATATAAGTAACTGGCTTATAATGTCATTGATCAAGTAATTATGCATTGACCCAGGTACAGGTCCGAGGTCTGCTGTATTGGCCCGAGGCCGCGAGGCAATTTTAGAAAGCAACCATAACACAAGTTTTATAAACTTAAGCTATTTATTGTGCTTGTCATTTGCAGTTAATATGGAGCTAAGACAAAGCTCGGATCTCTCTGATTATAAATGATTGGCTTGGAGGTGCCTCTTTGCCTTATCACTGTTAATCATAGATCTCTCACGGCTGTGTTTCGAAACTGGCTAGGGTCACATGTGAGACGCCCACCGGAGGTCGGGTGGTTTTTCTCCGGGGATGCCGGCTTCGATTTTCGCCAACATGTGATTAACGATCGGTTAGATACAAGTGAAATAATCTCGACAGAACAACTTGAACAAGGCAACGCACGCGTAGCATCCCCTCGCAACAGCATACCATTCATCGACACGAAGGTTTGAAGCTTCTACGATGATAGCTGTATATTCTGTCCTGTTCATAAGAGTTTTAAGGTCAAGTCCATTGTGACCTTCACCTGTGACCACTGACCTTGAAAGTCAATACGGTTCATCTTCTCTTCATGGGGAACATTTTTAGAAGGTTTGAAGCTTCTACGATGATAACTTTGCATTCTATCCTGTTCATAAGGTTTTAAGGTCAAGTCCATTCTGACCTTGATCTCCGACCCTTGACATTGAAAATCAATAAGGTTCGTCGTCTTTCCATGGGGAAAATTTGTGGAAGATTTGAAGCTTCTACGCTGATAACTGTGTCTTCTATCCTGTTAATAAGGTTTTTAAGGTCGACCTTTGAACCTTCATCTTTGAACCTTGATCTTGAAGATCAATAGCGTTCATCGTCTTTCCATGGGGAATATTTATGGAGGATTTGAGGCTTCTATGATGATAAATGTGTCTTTAATCGTGTTCACAAGGTTTTTAAGGTCAAGTTCATTGTGACCTTGACCTTTGACCTTGAAAAGAAATAGGGTTCATTGTCTTTCAATGGGGAACATTTGTGGAAGATTTGAAGATTCTAGGATGATCTATTTGTCTACTATTCTGTTCACAAGGTTTTTAATGTTAAGGCCATTGTAGCCTTTACCTTTTACCCTTGACCTTGAAAATCAATAGGATGTTTTAGAGATTCCGTTTATGACGTTATTCTTGCGCATGCGCAAAGCACTGGCCGTCAATTGAAACGGCCATCGCTATTCAAATGTATTGGCGGAACTTAAAATGCCAACAATATTCAGACATTTTGAGAGAAAATGTACCCGTTTACATTTAAATATTGCCTCGAGAAGAAAAGAATGATATTTTGCTTTTATTACTGAAATTCATTTATCCTGGATCCGTTTGTTATTGACGAAAATCTCTTCGTGAATGACCCATGTCAATGGCTTACGAAAGCTTACTTGAATGACCCATGTCAATGGCTTACGAAAGCTTACTTACAAAATAGGGTTTTACGTAACTTTTCGTTATTCGCTATCCAAGTATAGCTATCACATACGGACAGAACTTCTGTCTATCTATCTATCTATCTATCTATCTATCTATCTATCTATCTATCTATCTATCTATCTATCTATCTATCTATCTATCTATCTATCTATCTATCTATCTATCTATCTATCTATCTATCTATCTATCTATCTATCTATCTATCTATCTTGTCTATCTATCTAACTATATATCTATCTATCTATTGAGAAAACTGTCCAACGATCTGTCTACATGTGCAATTATAAAATGTCCAACGATCTGTCTAGAAGTGCAGTTTTAATAAATTGAAGATACTTGTGGACAGATAACGTTTGTTTTTGTTTAAACAATATTTTATTTCTAGCAAACATCATGTACAGAAAGAGAGAGAGAGAGAGAGAGAGAGAGAGAGAGAGAGAGAGAGAGAGAGAGAGAGAGAAGAGAGAGAGAGAGAGAGAGAGAGAGAGAGAGAGAGAGAGAGAGAGAGAGAGAGAGAGAGAGAGGCGGGGGTTTGACTGAGAAACTGACAGTAGACAGACAGACGACATACAGGCCGACTGACCGAATGACTGACTAACAGATGAACGGACGGACAGTTAGACAGAAAAATAAACTGATACTGATAGTTGAAAACAACTAATGAGTGGACTGACAGACGGGCGTCGAGTCAACGTTGGTTCGACATCATGCCGTCGACACCAACTTCAACTCACTCCAACGTCACATGGCCGTTGAGAGAGAGAGAGGTTTGACTGACAAACTGACAGACGACAGATCGACCGACTGAATGAATGAATGACTAACAGACGTACGGTCGAACAGACAGAAAAATAAACATACTGACAGTCGAAAAAAAGCTAATGAGTGGACTGAAAGACGGTCGTCGAGTAAACGTTGACTCGACGTCATGCCGTTGACACCCACTCCAACTCACGTCAATGTCACGTGACCGTTGAGATGAGAGAGGTTTGACTGATCCGTGTATCCAAGAAGATATTGTGGAGCTTAGCTAATAAGCCATTAACCCTTTTTTTTTACCAAATAATGGAATCTTCCTCCTTATATATAGCAGGAGTCCATGTCAAAATTTAGGCGTGTCAGGTTGTGTATTCTTCAAAATTTGTTTGGAAATTGGCTTGACTTTTGCAAATAGTGTAGGCCCTGATCAGACGCCGCGTTCTGCGGCGTCAGATCTGGGTCTGCACTGTTTGCCAGGGTACCCGTTTTGGGGTTCCTGGTAATGTAAGGGCTGGGCAGGTTGATTTACCTGATTTTACTGTAAAATCTTGCACTTGCGAAGGAGTGTTTCATTCTCATGCACTGAAAGGGTGTTCTATGTTTGTTTTGAATTTAATGTTCAAATCCCACTGAGTATTGATGGGTCCGAGCACTAGGCAAATGACATCTTATTAAGCAACGCCGTATTATCGCCAATGCAATGTTCTGACGTTTCATCGACGTTGCAAAGTCAAATTCAGTGCATCGCTTTGATGTTTGTTTGATGTAGACACGACGTTGTTGACACGTTACATGTCGGTTGACGTGGAACTGTAATTTACATTTACCTACGCTCGCTAAGTGTTGGTACGCTAAGAGAGAGAGAGAGAGCAACATGTAGGCCATGGCACACTCAGAGAGAGAGAGAGAGAGAGAGAGAGAGAGAGAGAGAGAGAGAGAGAGATAGAGAGAGAGAGAGAGAGGGAGAGAGAGGACCCTGTTGGATCGTTTGTACAATATATCTTGCAGAGCAGTTAATTGAAACATAAGACTTGGGATTTGCCATCATGAAAAACACGCCTATGCGATTTGGCCTCCTCAAACCCCACTTTTATATAGTAAAGCTGGGGTTTACAGGGGTAAACATTATTTTTCTTATTCCTGTTTGTGGGTACTCGATAGAACCGCCTCAAAACATAGATTGTTGGTACTCGATAGAACCGCCTGTACTTAATGCACAAAATGATTAAATATTAAAAAAACAAAAAACGGACAAATAAATTAAAATCTTTATCGCGTAGTGGCGATTTTATCGAGTCCCCGCAATCTATGTTTCGAGCATAAAAAAAAAAAAAAACAATATCACAATTTTTCATCTTAAAATTTCCAATTTTCCC
This sequence comes from Lucinisca nassula, assembly GCA_963580285.1. NCBI lineage: Eukaryota > Metazoa > Mollusca > Bivalvia > Lucinida > Lucinidae > Lucinisca > Lucinisca nassula. The sequence goes on along the minus strand of CAUZLF010000211.1, from coordinate 19,434 downwards.
CCCGAAAAATTGATAATATATTTGTATAGGCATTTTTCGTAATGCGAAATTTCACACCTGGTAGCATATCAGTGTTTGTCCCATTATCTTACATTAGAATTCGTCAAAAGTTAAATTTACGCTGTAATTAACACTTTATCTGTCCCACTGCCTTGAAGCATATACGACGTTGACGGCCAGGGCTTTTCCCGTTCTATTTTTAGAAGCGGTAGTTCGTCACGAAAAAAACTCCTATAAGGATCGTCGTCTTTCCATGGGAAACATTTGTGGAAGGCTGGAAGCTTCTACGATGAAAACTGTGTCTGCTATCGTGTTCACAAGGTTCCGGACGGACACACACACTAACACACACACACACAAACACACACATGGACGCAAGGTACCGATGCTATATCCCCGTCACAACGTTGTTGCGAGGGGATAAAATAGGGTTGTCAGAAGACAACGTAGCTCGCCTATGGTGTCCTAAGTTGAATGAAGGCAAGTGAAATTTTAATAACACACTATTTGACCCAAAATGTCGATTTATTTTCAAAAGAGCCCAACAGATTACAACAATTAAAAGACAACCAGAAAGTGTCCCTATGAATCACTAAACAAGAAATCTCATTTTAGTGCTTCTGTTTCACAAAACAATAAAATTTCAGTTTGCTGTTGTTGCCCCTAAAAAAGAGCTAAAAAGACGGCGAACTAATCAGATTGAATTAAATATCATTTTAAAAACACATTTTTTTTTTTTTTTTTTTTTCTTCAGTTTTTGACAAAAAATCTACAAACGCGCAAGTGATAATAGCAGTAAATATGCTTAAATAAAAGAAAAGAAAGAAAGAAATAAACATCCACTGTGATTTGAACTCACGCCCCCCTTGCGGGGCAAAATTGAACTTTTTGAACATAGTCCAGTAGTAGTTTATCCACCGCGCCACGAGATTCGTCGATATGAGTCATTGAATTCAAGCAGTATAGAGCATATATACGAATATATTTGATAGTTTGTTTTCTGTTTGTTTGTTTGTTTGATTCGAGGTTTAACGTCCCCGTCAACACCGTATAGGTTCATTGCTTTCTGTACAACCGAGGGGCGTACAAGAATGCTAAAATATAAAACAGTCACACTAGTTTTTCATTTTCTTGCTTTAGGCATCAGGCTGGAAGCACGGATCACATTTGACTGGTACAAAAACGTGGAGCACGATTTTCCACTGCGCATCATGGGCGGAGCTCAGTCGTGCTCCACGAAATGTCTCCAGTCGAATACCGTCAATGTATGTCAAATTCGCTGAGTCCACCAGAAGATTCGGTAGAGTGCCTTTCGCACGCTTTCTACAAGCGGACGAAATGGTCATATACGCCACAGCTATGCTGGTGTTACAGTTCGAGTCACAATCGGGTGACTTGGTTTACCTTTTTGTTAATGGAATATTCCTAAGGCAGGTACAAACGATAGCTCCGCCTAGTCAATCTTATCTGCGACTACTATACATGCAGATGAAATTTTAAAAATTTTATTTAAAATGTAGTAAAGATAATAACCTACATTTCGGGTGTTTTCCCGGATATAAACGGGTTATATTTTATTGTTTACACTTGTAAAAAAGGTATCTGAAAAATATATCCTGTCTATTAACGGTCAACAGACGTACATGTGTATTATACATGTAGGTCCGAAGTAATTTAGTTATTATATGTCACAGCGGATAATAGCGCGCATTTATTCGGGCCCTTTTCTAAGTCATTAGAATGGCTGATTGGGTATGAAAGCTCATATCAATAGCTTCTAATAAAGAAAGGAAGATCTTGCGGTCCATGTTAGATGAAAAAATGGCTACAGATCACATTAAAATATCGGTTGCTGCGTTGTTAATGTTAAGGACGTCTACACATTTTATTTCTCCAGACGTAAAGTAGTCGCAGATAAGATTGACTAGGCGGAGCTTGACTAGGCGGAGCTATCATTTGCACCTGCCTTCGGAATGTTCTATTCACAAAAAGGTAAACCAAGTCACCAGATTGTGTGAATTTAACTGTAACACTAGCGTATATGGCTGTTTGGTCCGCTTGCAGAAAGCATGCGTAAGGCACTCTACCGAATCTTCTGGTGGACTCGGCGAACTTGACAGATATTGACAACACCTGGATAGCTCCGCCTAGTCAATCTTATCTGCGACTACTATACCATAAGTAGCATTGGTTTTACCTATGTGTACCTTTTAAGTACCTTAAAGGTCATTTATCACGAAAATGTACATAGTTCTATTATTAAGAGTACTTCACATCACTAAAACACGCCTATATAATTTTGACTCCCTTAAACCCCACTTATATACAGTAAAAGTGGGGTTTGCAGGGGTAAACATCATTTTTCTTATTTCTGCTCAAAAACATAGATTGTAGGTACTCGTTATAACCGCCTCGATGAGGCGGTTTTAACGAGTACGCACACTCTATATTTTGAGCAGACATAAGAAAAATATCACAATTTTTCATCCTAAAATTATCATTCTTTTCGGCGATAAAGGTGGCAATGTATTTGTATAGGCGTGTTTTCGTAATGAAGAATACACGAAGAGGATCAATTTACTGAAAGCTACACATTACGAAAACACGCCTATACAAATACATTGTAAACTTAACCGCCGAAAAAAACGAAAATTTTCAGATGAAAAATTATGATATTTTTCTTATTTGCGCTAAATATATAGATTGTGGGTACACGTTAAACCGCCTCATTGAGGTGGTTCTTACGAGTACCCAATATCTATATTTTAGAGCAGAAATAAGAAATAAAAAATAAGGTATACCCCTGTAAACCCCAGTTTTACTAAATAAAAGTGGGGTTCAAGGGGGTCAAAAGCTGGGGTTTAATTGTATCGATTCCTGATCATTGCCTCTACTTCTATTTAACGTCCCGTCAACGATGTATAGGTCATTTTGGAGAAGTTGCGTCCAATTTTGTGGGACTTTTACCCGACATTGAGATGAAATGACATCTCAAGCCCTGTCGCCCCATGAAACCAATATGGTCAATAAGCATTGACGGTCCAACGCGCACCGCTTTACCTGGACAGGCTTAGATCCTCTGAGCAGTTTACCAGTACTCGTGTGCGGTCGGTTTCAGCTCTGCATGGAAGTATCATGCAGCCCATTCATTTCTTAAAGCACCAATGAGCGGGGGTCATGGGAGATTCCGTTGTCATATATGGGTTACAATTAACAGCGTGCAATGAAAGTAAATATTCCGCAAGGACTGGAAATATTTTACATTTGATTATTGAACTTGTTAACCCAAATATATCCCGTGTCCCAGAATGTGATCTTGACAAACATCATATACTCGGATCAAACGCCACAGAACCACCTCGGCGCATCACGCGAACACACCTATATAATTTTGATCCCGTTGAACCCCACTTTTATGTAGTAAAACTGGGGTTTACAGAGGTACCCTTTTTTCTGCTCTCAAATATAGATTGTGAATACTTGTTAGAACCGCCTCATCGCTTCTAACGAGTACCCAAAATCAATATTTTGAGCAGAATTAAGAAAAAATATCACAATTTTTCATCTTTTTTTTTCAGAGGTACAATTTACAATGTATTTGTATAGGCGTGTTTTCATAATGGTCTGGTCAGATTCTACAACGTTTGCTTAAAGTACAGAAAATGAATGGTATAAAAACAGAAGTGAAGGCAATGATCAGGAATCGATAAAATTAACCCACAGCTCCCAGCATAAAAGACACCAAGGAGAAGAAACACAAACATGAAACAACTAGACCATAATGGAAACATCACAAGCGACAAGCCAAAAGGACAGTTACTTTCCCACAAAATGGCCAAATGGCTATCCAAAATAAAATAATATAAGCGACACAAACACCCAAAGACAAACCATAACAAAATCAAAAATAAACCGCGACAGAAGAACCGCTTAGAGCCTGCTCAGGCAAAGTGAGGCGTGTCGAACCGCCCGTGCGTATTAACCCTATTTGTTTCATTGGGCGGCGTGGCTTGAGATGTCATTTCATCTCAATATCGGGTAAAAGTCCCAAAGCATGGAAGCAACGTCTCCAAAATTACATAAAGTGTTGACTGGGACGTTAAACCTCAAATCAAATAAACAACCAAACCACCTTTGAGAACAAAACGATTGGCATTTTGTTGTGATTTTATATCCAGTTTAGTTCTTTTAAGAAATGCAATTTATTTTTCTGCAGTTCATGGAAGTATGAACGCAGTGGGTCGCGTGCAAAGTAAATGAACCCCGAAGGGGGTCATGTAAGCTTTGTTTGCGACCCACTGTCGTTCATACTTTCAGGAGCAGCAGAAAAATTAAGTTTATTTTTTATATTAACATTATTTTCCCCTCAGCACTTGGCGAAACAATGCTTGTAGGGAAAACTTTTAAAGCTTAAAAACATTTACACGCGGTTTTTCTACAAAGAGCGGAGCAGCGTTGACGTCATCAACGCCCGTAGAGAACAATGGTTAAGAATGACGTCACTTAACGTCACTGAAAATCATGTGATTCGATGCGTGAATTGAAGTATGAACGCAGTTGTTTTCTATAGGTTTACATTAGACTTTACGCTGGAAATGTAAATATTATGAATTGGTTACTGCAAGATATTGTATGGTAGTATAATAGTCGAGGATAATATTGACTAGGCGGAGCTATCGTTTGTACCTGCTTTTTGAATGTTCTATTAACTGAAAGGTAAATCAAGTCACCCAGTCGTGTGAATTCAACTGCAACACGATCAAAGCTGTGGCCTGTATGGCCATTTGGTCCGCATGCAGAAAGCATGCAAAAGGCACTCTACCGAATCGTCTGGTGTACTCAGCGAATTTGACATATATTGACAACACCTGCATAGCTCTAGGCGGAGATATAGAAGTCGCAGATAAAACTGACTGGGCGGAGCTATCGTTTACACCTGCCTTTGGAATGATCTTGTTTGTTTGTGTTGGAGTTTAACGACCAAGTCAACACTATTCAGGTCATTTTGAACCGGTCAGTATACCTATCCACACTTTTTCTGGGCAGGCTTATACGTAAGCGGTTAACCAGTACAGTGCACATTCTTGCACCAGAAACTGACAACTGCCCTTCTTGAATCAGCGGAAGGGAGAGAATGGCCGTAGAAAAGATTTCATGATCAAGGCAGGAATCGAACCCGCGTCCTCCTTATCACCAGTCAGACGCGCATCCGACTGAGCTACCGATGCCGGCATTGGAATGATCCATAACAAAAAGGTAAAGCAAGTCACCCGATTGTGTGAATTCAGCTGTAGCGCAATCAAAGCTATGGCGTATGTGCCAATTTGGCCCGCTTGCAGAAAGCATGCAAAAGGCACTCTACCGAATCTTCTGGTGGACTCAGCGCTTTTGACATACGCTTTTGAGTGATGTTCGAAAAGAATTGCTTATTGTCCTCTAGCTCGATATCCACGTGGGGCACGATCAAAACCATTACATACTTGTATAGGGCTATTCAATATCTACACAATGGTGTTTGTTTGTTTGTTTGATTTGAGGTTTAACGTCCCCGGTCAACACTGTAAGGTCATTTTGGAGACGTTGCTTCCAATTTTGTGGGATTTTTACCCGACATTGAGATGAAATGACATCTCAAGCCCTGTCGCCCAATGAAACCAATAGGGTTTATTAGCATGGACGGTCCGCCTCGCACCGCGGTTCCTGGACAGGCTTAGATCGTCTAAGCGGTTTACCAGTACTAGTGTGCGGACCAGATTCAGCTCTGCGTGGGAGCATCATGCAGCCCATATATTTCTTCAAGCCCCTATGAGCGGGGGCGTACACAATGGTGTTTAAATGTGCATGTCAGACTAAGTGTAAGACATAAAATTTGCCACTTGAATACACACAGTCATTGACCACTGCAGTAAATATGGTTGGTAGAAGCGTCGACTAAAAAGGAGATGCCAGATTTACAGTTCGTGATATTGCACGAAATGTAGGCATATCACTATCACCGTTTCACTTTATTTTGAAGACGCGTTTGAAAGAAAGCAAAATTTCTGCTAGATAGATGCCACATCTGTTGACTTACGAGCAAAAGAGGCAACGGGTTAAAGTGGCCAAAAAGCTGCTTCAAATGTTTCCAAAATATGACAAAAAGCAGTTTGCCAATGTCGTCAAAGGTGATGAAAAAACTAGGTCCATTATTCTGAGCCCGTCAGAAACGTTAGCAATAAGATATGGGCCACTAAACACCGCCAACCCGCAATAATTGCCAAATTGCTTTCAGTACAAAGAAGAGAAGTCGGAGTCTAACTGTTGGTTTTCTTTTGCTCCAGCAATTCTGTTGTTGTATGCTGTCGGGTCCTCAACCTTGTTTCATCTCTGTCGTTTTTTTATTTGTATGTTCCCGGAGATGTTACACTGAGGAGTTAGGAAGCCTTCATGCGGACTAAACAAAATTAGGGTATACCGCGACAGAGGTAAGGGCGAGGATTATGGCCAGGTAAAATCGATTTAAGCCCCCCAATGGAATTATTTCCAATGACCGTTCCAAGGCGGTTCTTCAGTGGCGCTTTATTTATATTGTTGTGTGTTACTTACTGTGAGTATCACTTGTGTCTTTTTATTTTGGCTGGTCATTTGGCCATTTTGTGGGAAAGTAACTGTCCTTATGGCCTTCCTTTGTTTAGGTTTCCATTATGGTCTGATCGCTTCATGTTTGTGTTTCTTTCCCTTTGGTGTCTTTGATGGGTGGAGTAAGTTAATTGTATCGATTCCTGATCTTTGTTTTACTTCTACTTTGTATGCAATCGTTTTCTATGGTGAAGGAGTCGCAATAAAAGTGCCGGTGAAAAAGGCAAAAGCATCACCGGAAAGAACCACAAAGACGTAGTACTGAAGAAAAAATAAATTATCAGAAACGACGCTCTGCCATTGGATTTAAACATGTCCGTCTTCTACATGACACGCAACCACTCATACATCCGCAATAGTTGCGGCGTTTTTGAAGAAAGAAAACGTAACTGTTTTGCCTTACCCCAAAGTGATTTCTGTTTGTTTCCGAAATTGAAATCATTCCTTGCTGGGCGGAAATACGCGTCCCGACAGCCACTTGGATCTGCCATTCATTAGTACCTTATTACTGTGCCCAAATCAGCGTGCCGTGACGCCTTCAAGAAGTGGATACATCGGCTGAAACTTTGGATTTCTAGCGACAGGAAGTACTTCGAGTGCATGAAATGAGCGATTTTTGGCTAATGTGAAATTTGAAGTATCCAGATGGAAATAAGCAATTCTTTTTGAACATCCCTCGTCTATAAACAACACTTGAATTGCTCCGCCTAGTCAGTTTTATCTGCGACTACTACACCTGTTTCTATTTAATTTTCCAACGCTAGATTATGGTCCTCACTAGCACTGCCTCTTTTAGGTGATTTACAATTTACTATATAAAAATAGAAGTGAAGGGAATGATCAAGGATCGTTAAAACTACCCAACTCCTCCCTTTGGGGACGCCAAAGGAAAAAACACGATGATGGAATAACTAGGCCCCAACCAATGAAACAAAAATGTCATGCGGAAACAATTTATCTGACATTTGTAAAAAACAAAATGACCGACGTAGAAAGTAGGTCAGCGACTACGTCATGTAGCCGCGCATGTGCAGTCCTTGACGCCCCTACCGGCACCTATACTACTAGCGGTCATAAAATTCATGTGTCTAAACATACTCCACTGGCATTATTTGCATGGAGGAATGCCACAATGTGCACCTTCCTTCTGATTGGGACGTAAATTGGAGCCCCCCTGTGCAGAGTGAAACATGCCCTGTGCAGGTTAAATATCCCTACCGTAATTACATGATACTGCGAAGGCTTTTATCTTGCAAATTTGGAGTGTATTTAATATACACTTGCGAGTAATGGTCAAATGTGACCGATCGCAGTATCACTTATTCATTTATTTATTTATTAACATTATTTTAAGAGGGTAAACATAAATTAGCGTTACGGCTTGTGGCCCTCTAAAACATATTTACAATGTTTGCAAAACATAGAAACAATGTGCAAAGTTACAAATTAAAAATAATAAGATACATTCGGTTAAAAGATGACTGAACCCGTAAGTTACAATCGTCCAAAAGTAAAACCAAGAGGGGCGCATGAAACCTAAGATTTACATTGATAAAACAATGCAATATAGTAGAAATAATTTAGCTTAAAAGATTGGCTAAAATTGATAACATCACAGTACTTGCTTAAACTTAGATTTGGAATAAATTAATGTTGACGAGGTTCATACTGCAGTAGGGATCGTATTCCACTGCCTTGCAGCGGAGTGCGAGAACGATCTGTCAAACATTGAAGAATGTGACCTGGGGACAGATAATGTGTCGGAGGGTTCGTTCATGTGTTTGAGATACAGGGTTTAACATATAAGAAATATAATCAGGTGTTAAAGTATGTAAAGCTTTGTATGTTAATACCGCTTTGTTATATGTTAATCGTTGGCTAATAGAAAGTCATCCGAGTTCTTTGAACATCTCATTCGACGGGGTGTTGTAATCTGCGTGAAGGATTATAGGTGCATCACGTTTTTGTAATTTAGATATTCTTTCGATATTGTTTAAAGAAGTATTTCCCAAGTAACAGATCCGTGGTCAATCAGAGGTAAGATGTATCCTTAGTAGAATTTCTGTTGCACGTCTCTCGAGAGGTAAGTCGATAATTTGCGTAGGAGAGATATCATAGACGAGATTGCTGAGCACAAATAATCAATTTGTATTGACCAGGTTAGTTGATCATCTATATGGATGCCAAGCAGTTTGTGAGAGGTGGTTTGTTTAATCTGTTTACTACCTGGTGTGAGTCCAATCGAATCTAGATTATTCAGTCGGTTTCTTGTACCCAGGAGCATGAAACATGTTTTACCTAAGTGAGCGAACATTTTATTGCGTCAACCCCCAGTCTAGTCCATTATCGGCATCAGTTTGCAGATTATTTTCAATAGTGTTCCGGCAAGTGGCACTAGTGTGAAATGTTGCGTCATCGGCATACAAGAAAGAAAGCAATATAATTTCTACTGCTATCTATAACGTTCAGTGACTGTTTATAGATCTGGCTTTCATTGAGGTAATGTTCAAGTGTAAACAATTAAACACTTTTCATTACCAAGTATAGTAGTCGCAGATAAGATTGACTTCATGTGTTGTCAATTTATGTCAAATTCGCTGAGTCCGCCAGAAGCTTCGATAGAGTGCCCTTCGCATGCTTTCTGCAGCGGACCGAATGACCATATATACGCTACAGCTCTGTTTGTGTTACAGTTGAATTCAGTCACACGAAATTGGAAGCAACGTCTCCAAAATGACCTAGACGTTGAAACTCAAGCCAAACAAGCAAACAATCGGGTGACTTTTCCTAAATAGAAGATTCCAAAGGCAGGTGCAAACGGTAGCTCCACCTAGTCAGTCTTACCTGCGACTACTATTGAACAACTTAACAACCAATAAGTTCTATAATAGGGTTATCCTATGGAAGCAAGGAATACAGCACAGAACTGAAAAATATGAAGTGTACGTGTTTTCTGGGCTAGACTAGCTAGTTTCGGCCAATAAGGCCTCATCAGTGACCCTCAAGTATTGTCGAAATTCTATAAATGGAATCAATGATCTCAAAGGACAAGAAAATATAAACTACACTATGATGTAGGGCAGGGGACTTTTTACGGCCGCCACACATTCCCAGACATCAGCTGTAGTGACGTTAAATAAGTTCTATAATGGGGTTATCCTACGAAAGCAAGGAATACAACACAGAACTGAAAAATAGGAAGTGTATATGTTTTCTGGGCCAGACAGATTTGCTGTATTTCTTCGAGAACATTTTCAGGAATTGCCGCTCGGATATCAACTTCAAAGGCGATGATTCTGTGACTGAGACTTAACCTAATCAAAGCGCCAAAGGCACTGAAATGACAGATTCTATGAGAAAATCATAACACTGTGGAAACTTACAGAAAGCCTTTCTAAAAATAGCTTAAAATTTAGAAAGGTAGTTCAGCAAATTCAAATATATGATATGTTTGCAGATGTCTATAGACCGGTGGTATTATGAAACGCCATTCGATGTTTCAAATTTTTGAAAGAAACTGTTTACGTTTTCAAAACCAAACATTAAAATTCAAGTTTTAACAATGCTACTGTCCATAAATAACAGTTTTTGTCTGGTCGGTTGTGGACACCTCTACCCAAAGATACTCTATGGGAAAGAGATCGGAGAAGAAAGGCTGGCTAGTCCAGTACATGAATTTCATTGGCTTGAAGACATTTTTGAGTAAGAACAGCACTATGAGCCCGCTCGTAATCCTGCTGGCTAAGATATCCCGGATTCTGAGCGTAAACAAATAAATGGAACCATGTGAGGCCGAAGCACTTGATTGATGTAACGTCTCGCTGTTCAATCCACGTCTCAGCTATGATCTTGAATGTTCTTAATGACACTAAGCTGCGTTCGCTAACCACACGCAAATTACGCTTATTTCATCCAATATCTCATGCTTTATTACGCACGCGTCGCCTCGGCATACCTTACACCTATACATCGAAACAACCGGAAACGACAACCGGCGTGATTCACGCTGAAGTGTGATTTGTCACTGAAACGCATATGTCAGTCGCTTAGACGAAAATTTACGTATTTCATGCACTACCGTAAGTGTTCCGTACTGTGTCGACGCGTCAACTTTGGTCACGACAGGGACGTCTAGCTCTCAAACGTGCATCGCATAAGGGCGACGATCAGTGTCAGTGCTTATTAGTCGGTAGTTGAGACCGATTGTTTATCTACAGGTACAGTGTAGCAGCTGCCGGCGGAAATCTGTTTCGCATATGCGTCTGACGGTCGAATCGATCTTGACGTACTGACGTCGGTCTTCCGCTACGTCGACGTCCACTAGAGTCTTCTGTATATAGTAATATGTCGCTCCAATAGACGATCACACACACGTGGCACCAAAAATCAGAGTCAACATCATCCCCTTTCCGACCAGCTTCGTACTGTCCATGGGCACGCTTTGGATCCTTTAATGAAAAATGTTGCAATACGCTCTCACTAAATGCTTTTTTGAGAACAAATTTCAGTTTTTTCTTTTCTAGGCATGACCTTACATTACACATCAAAAGTTTGATCCTGAACATGTGGTTTCTATCAGTACTGGTGTGAGGGTGGTGCATAGGATCGACCTGACCGGACTGGTAACCAGACGTCACGGTTGATTGGTTTAACTTTTTTAGCTTAAGGGCATGGTGCCTAAGTGTGTTGTAATCTTTTGGTTTCAGAATCAAAGCACTGAGATGTGGGGTGTAGGTTGGAGAAATAGTCCGGGGCTGAGATTTAAACTGCTTCATTTAACTCTGAAATTCCAAACAAATTGTGAAGATTTTGATAAGAAGACGCGTTCGGCAGCGTCTGATCTTGGTCTACACTGTTTGCCAAGCTCACCCTATGATTCCAGGATAACCCTCTTCCATCTTATGGAATACCCCGATCTCACTTCGGCTATTTTCTACAAGACAAAAAGTTATTCTGACAAGTCAGTTATAGTCACGTAGACATTAGCACTGAAGCGCTTTTCTTATTATCAACTTCGGGTCGAATGCCAAACAATCAACCCAAACAGCGCCGTTTGTCAGTGTTGGGTACATCTGTGTTATCTGTAAAATCTGCACATGAATCAAATGTTGGATCTGGCAAACAATGTAAACTCAGTTCAAAAGCCACACAACACAGTGCTGATCTTGTTCTACACTTTTTTGCATTAGTTACTAACATTTTGGGTTTAAACGAATCAGTCCAAGTCCCCGTTCATGACCAGCCTGCATTTAGAGACAATCGGCATGAGTGTTGTCAGTGCTTTGATTTATTCACTGCCTTGGGTTTCATGAGTGCACTCTTCCATCATTGAAGTTGGGCTCGTCCATTCTGCTAAATATATGGCGCCCAGAATTATATCACAGGACCTACACTAAGTATCTATACCATATTCCAGGGCTGAAAGGGACAGCCTTTCTTTTCAATTTCTCCACGCAAAGTCAATATACACCTAAGTTGTAACTGACCTAAACTTGACCTCGAAAGTCAGAAAGAAAACCCATTACTATTATTGTCTACAGCTGACCTGGTCCAACAGCAGACTGGTCTTTAAGGATTAAATATTGACAGCACTAATAGAAAACGGTGTAAAACCTGAGCAGGCTGCTGAGCAAACGCCGCATTGATCTGTATTCGCCAAACTCGTCGCATGATGCAGCTGATTCATATGAAATGCTGCATCGTCAAGTCGTCTGCTTCAAAAGTTTGTATTGCGCTTACAAGATAACTAATACGCTTGTACAATTTTGATTACTGCGCCAAACCGGACTATATTTTGTGCGGACTCATATTTCTATGGCGGTCAAAGCCGTAAGAAAAAGCCTGAATTACTTTAAACGTGCAGCACAGCAATAAAAGACAGATGGAATCTGTCATTAAAAATCGATTGGTTGAGTTAGGTACCTTCATACGGGCCAACTATCGTGTGTGTTGACAATAATATTAGAACCGAGAGTGAAGCTTGGACACTAGAATCGATTTAGCATTACGAAAACACGCCTATACAAATACAATGCAAATTTTACCCTTGAAAAAACGCAAATTGTAAGATGAAAAATTGCGATATTTTTTCTTATTTCTGCTCAAAACATAGATTGTTGTTACTCGTTAGAACCGACTCATCGAAGCGGTTCTAACAAGTGTCCACAATCTATGTTTTAGAGCAGAAATAAGAAAAATAAGGTTTACCCATGTATTTTTCTATATTTACTATATAAAACTGGGGTTCAAGGGGTTAATTATTATACAGGTGTGCTTTCGTGATGAACTCGCTACTGACTGTCCTAAGGCGGTGTTTCTGATGTTGTGTATTTGTTTGCTTTGTCGGATTTTCCGGCGGGGCTTTCAATGTTGTATGTGTTTATGGTCGTGTATTATTATAAGAATCTTATATAGGTGTGAGGGGTAGATGGAAAAATCCGTCCCGACGGACACTGTCTGGCATCACGAGGCTTGCCGAGTGATGCCGGACAGGGATCCCGAGGGACGGATTTTTCTATCCACCCCTCACACCCATATTGGATTCTTTTTCTTCCATACCTTCCATTTCTTAGCGCGGATTTTAATGCTGCAGTCACTTCGGTAACCAACGTCCGCCATATTGTGTTGACACTGGAGAAATGTTTAGTGACGTCACGTAGCGTGATGTGATGTCAACCTTAACGACGGCGCATACAAGGTCGTAATCAACCAGTGCATTTATCAAACACACGGTTATATTCGATTTTGGGTCGGACCACCAGGGTCAGAAAATAAATTTCTATCCCAGGGTAAAATCATGGATTTGCTTGTCTGGTCTGCAAGAATATTATTATCCAACATTCGTTACATGTGCCTTTTGCAACGTAATCACTTCTTGTTGGGGAAGAGGAATCATTTCCTTCGCTTCTATTTTTCTTTTGCTTCAGAATTTAATTATTCCTTGTCGTCGCTTAATCACCAAATTGTTTGATTTGTACAGATAAGCTTGAGAAAAACTTTACAGCGCACACGCATTTGTTTCGCCTTTGTAACGCGCGAGATTCGCACTAGTGATTCACGCGTTTCACTTGCGAATGACTTTTTAGCCAATCAATTGCTTTTATGAACAACCCGATATTGCGTGTAAATCGCGATTGTTGACCAGCCAATCAAACATGAGTGTCGAAAACGCAGATAGTGCACATTCACAGGCTGCTTCGCGTTTCAATAGCAACTGCTGATTGCACTGCGTAACTATTTCACACTTATCCTTCTTTTTTAATATTTTTTTTCTATTTCTTAAAATTTTCCTTATTCGAGATTATTTTTTCAGTTTGAACATTACAAATCTGGCGGACTAGTCATTTATCCATTTACTACATTCGCCTGGGGGTAAAGGGTAAAATACAGGTACTGAGTCGTGATTGACGTTGACTGTCAAAATGCAGGATGTTTATTGACCAAAAGTTTTATGACACCCAGGTGCAACTGGGGACTGTAAAGATAGCTGTTTAAAACACCATCTCCTTATCTTCATTTAATCTAGATGTCCGAAATAATCAATGTTCTTTCACTCACAGAAGCGGCCCAATTTTTAATTAATTATTTTTGTAATTTTCATTTATTTTGTTTAATTAACTCGGAGAATCAAGTTGCGTTTTCTTCGATAATTATTTGGAAATGTTTAAACCCTTTGCATAAAATGTAGGCCCTGATCAGAGGCCTACGTCTGTTGCGTCTGATCTGGGTCTGCATGGTTTTTGCCATTTGGCAACAAATGGAATCTTCCACCTTGTTAATAGAGCAAGTCCATTTCAAAATTAAAGAGCATGAAGTTTTGTTTTCTTCAATGTGTTTATTTTGGCAAACCGAGTAGGTCCTGATCAGACGCCTACTTCTGATAGGTCTGATCTTGATCTGCACTTTATTTTGCCATTTGGCGTCAAGTTGGATCTTTCACCTTGTAAAAAGCACAAGATCGTTTCAAATGTTAAGAGTGTGAGGGTGAGTTTTTTCAAAATTTATTTTGAAAATATCTGAAGCTTTTTGAAACAATGTAGGCCCCGATCAGGTCCCTATTTCTGTTGCGTATGATCTTGGTGTGCATATTTTGCTAACTGGCGCCAAATGACATCTTCCACTTTGTAAATAGCACAAGACCATTTCAAAATATAAGAGTGTGAGGTTGTCTTTTCTTCAAAATTTCCGAAATAATTGATGTTCCGTCACTCACAGAAGCAGCTCATTTAATTAATTATTTACTGTTGTTATTTTCATTTATTTTGTTTTCATTAACACATTTGTTTTACCAAATGGAATTTTCCACCTAACATACATAACATTAGTCCATTTCAAAATGTAGGAGAATCAGGGTTTTTTTTTTTTTTTGGGGGGGGGGGGGGGGGGTGGTGGGGGGGTGTTTAGTTTTTTTTTTTTTTTTCGAAATTTATTTGGGAAATAACTGATCATTTTGTAATCTTTTATAATCTAGGCCCGGATCAGACGCCTACTACTGCTGCGCCTGACCTCGGTCATTTTTACCATTTCCATTTTTCCCATTTTCTTCAAAATTAATAATTGAAAAAAAAAAAGCCTGAACCTATTGCAAACAGTGTAGGTCCTGATCAAACGCCTAATTTTGTTGCGTTTGATCTTGGTTTGCTCTTTTTGCCAATTGGCGCCAAATGGAATCTGCCACCTTGTAAATAGCACAAGACAATTTCAAAATTTAAGAGTGTGAGGTTGTGTTGTCTTCAAAAAATATTATGAACATGTCTGAAGCTTTTGGAAGCAATGAAGGCCCAGATCAGACGCCCAGTTTTTCTGCGTCTGAACTGGGCATGCACTGTTTGCCATTTGGTTTAAACGTATTTATTAGTTTAAGCAATACATGACAAGACAAATAATGATGTTTACAATATGTTAAAGGATTTGAACGGAAGCTAAATGTAGCTTATGAAGTTCATCTCCTGATAAATGAAAATGAGAGCGTTTGTACATATATTGGTGGGTTCACTTGAATACAGTTATACGTAGATGACTATACATAGTTGTACTAACCAAGGCAATGGATGAATGAAGAAAAGATCAAACAAAACAGAGAAAAAAGAACAAATAAGCATGATGTAATGAGAGAAGATGATGAGACAGATACAGCATGAAAATGAAGATAGGCAAAGATGGTTATCTGAAGCGATTATTCAACCACCGACCCTTGCTGCATTCATGTGCAGATTGGTGGGGAGAATGCTTCCTTTAATCATATAAAAGTGTCTTTATGTTAAAATCTTTTGCTGGCTTCTATAAATGCCAATACGTGACTGAAAATTTGTTCGTTATCTTCAAAACATCTTGATGCATCACCATATAAGAGTATTTTGAGATTGATGTTGGGTACAAATGATAGGTCTCGGAGTAGTTGGTTGCGCTGATTTTGGTAATTAGCACATCGAAAGAAAAAATGGTAAGCGTTTTTAACGAGCCCGCAAGTACAAGATGGTGAGTCAGTCATGTTTTTTGAAAAAAGATCACTTTTTAAAATACTACTATTGGTTCTCAAGCGAGCATGCATGACTTGCCATTTTCTCTTACCCCGGTAATAAAATGTTGGTATTTGGACCCTGCTTCCAGTAAGGGCTGTTTTAAAAGACGCCAGTGAAGTAGTTTCTTTAGCCTGATTCGGTAAGTTATTATAGTCCCTGACAACCGAGGGTAAGAAAGACAAATAATAGTTATGTGTGTTACACTGAATAGTTGTAAAATCATTGGCATTTCGGAGGCCGTACATAGTAGTTTCACTAACTAAATGAGGAACAAGATTTGATAAATAAGTTGGAACTAGATCGTGTTGCATCTTGAAAAATAAAATAAGCTTATGATTGGTTCTCCTAGTTTGCAATGATTCCCATCCAACTTCTTCTTTTAGAGATTGTAAGGAGACCAAAGCTGTAGCACCTGTAACTATCCTAGCTGCTTCGTTTTGAATTTTATCTAGTTCGCGCTTTTCATATTGTGTACACTTGTCCCAAATAATATCTCCGTATTCTAACAGTGGCCGAATAAACGATATGTAAATGACTTCTAAAGATTTCCTGTCCGAAACAAATTTAAGTCTGCGCATTACATTTAACCTATGCCAGGCTTTCTCTTTGATGATTTCAATATGTGTGTGCCATGTGCCATTTTCTGAGAAGTAGATACCAAGGTGTTTGTGTGACTGCACTTCTTTGATCTGACGGCCTTCCATAGAGACGGGAGGGTGCCAAGGTTTGTTAACTTTGCGAGATACAAGAAGTGACTCGGTTTTTGCGGGATTAAAGGTGACCAGCCATTTATGTGCCCAGTCAGAGATAGTTTGGAGGTCAGTATTGAGAAGGAAAGCATCAGAAACTGGGTCTTCAACAATAATATACAATGATGTGTCATCGGCAAATAATCTTATGTTTGTCTGAATATCTGTAACAATATCATTGATGAATACTAAAAAAAAGCAAAGGGCCTAGAATAGAGCCTTGTGGGACCCCGGCTTTGATGAATTTCCAGTCGGAAGTCGCACCAGGAGACACGACACGCTGTTTTCTTTGTTTAAGGTAGTCGTCGAACCAGTCAAGAAGAGTGCCTGTGATACCAGCTGCTTTCAGCTTGAATAAGAGGCCTTTGTGCCACACGCGGTCGAAGGCTTTGCTGATATCACAGAATATTACTCTGACCTCTTTACCTGAGTCCATTGCTTGGCTAAACGTATTGTAGAGATAAGCTAGCTGATTTGTTGTGGAATCGCCTGGTGTGAACCCCGACTGGTAGGAAGTCAATACATTATTGTCTCGTAAATGATTGTAGACATGTTTAAAAATAGATTTTTCGAATACTTTATCAATATTACTTAAAAGGGAAATCGGCCTATAGTTAGTAAGTAATGAGGGATCGTCATTCTTGGGAATTGGGGAAACGTTCGCCTTCTTAAAATCATCAGGGACTTTACTACTTGCCAGTGACTGATTAAAAAATGATGTTAGTGGAACTGCAATTTCTTCAGCTAGTTCTTTTAAGACCTTGTTACTAACACCGTCTGGTCCTACTGCTTTGCCGATTGGTAGCGATTTAAGAATAGTTTGAACCTCGTCAGGTGTCAAGATTATGGAGTGGAGTTCAGATTCCACATTATACATTGGCATATGAGGAAGTTCAACATTACTATCATTGATAATAGTTTGGTCTCTAAAGTAGTTGTTTAACAAGTTAACCTTCTCAGTGGGATCTGTAACTAGATTACCGGCGGATTTAATTGATGGAAGGCTGGTCGATTTAACTGGATTGATAAAATGTTTGAGAGTTACCCACCAATCTCTGGAAGTTAAATTATCGGACTTAAGTTTATTAGCAAGTTTGTCGGTATGAGCCTGTTTTGAGCGTCGAATTAACGAGATTGTTTTGTTGCGGTAACGGCGAAATTTAGCCCATGCTTCAGGGTCATTAGTGGATTTCGCCTTACGATATAAGCGTTTCCTTTTCCTTATATGTCTCTTGATAAAGCTAGTAATCCAGGGTGGGTCTGACAATCTAATTCTCGAAGTTTTGTTGGGAATGCACTGACTTGAAATGTCTATAAGGTGTTCTGTAATATTACTTGCATAATTATTTATGTCGCTATCTCGAAATAAGTCCCAATCGGTCGTAGCAGCCTTTTGCCTGAGGAGGTCATAATCTCCTCTGTCGTATAGCCATATGTGTCGGGTTAGAGATATTGATTTGGGTCTTGAGAAATTCATTATTCCAAAAATTGGACAATGATATCGACTTGCTGTGGTAAGAAAGGATCCCCTACACCACAAAGAAATAACACTGTTTCTGTTTGATACTAGGAGGAGATCAATTAGTGAATTGGAAGTTTCAGTGAAGTGTGTAGGCTCAGTGATGCACTGAGTAAGGGAAAACTGTTGACAAAGATAAATGATTTTGTGTGCTGTGGTTTCAGAAAACATATTATAATTAAAGTCACCGGTCAGGCAAATATCCCTGATGTCAGTATCAAAAGCCAAGTTTACTGAAGTTTCTAATGTTGCAAAGTAATTGCTATCCGCATTTGGAGGTCTGTAGACAAGTCCAAAAAGTAAATGTTTATGTTTCAATGTGAGTTCTATCCATAAGCACTCAATACCAGGTGTTTCTAAGTCTTGTCTACGGGTGTAAGTAAGAGTGTCTTTAACATATATAATGACACCCCCATGTGGATCTCTCTCTCGATCCTTCCTCTCGGGTTTAAAGTATGAAGGTATTAAAATATCGTCTGTTGAAATGTTATGGTGCAGCCACGTTTCTGAGAAGGCCAGTATATCATATTCCGCCAGTTCAGTTTGAAGCAAGTCTAGTTTCGTAAATATACTTTGTACATTATAATGAACAAATGACAAGTGATGGAAAACATTTGTGAAGTTTGGAACTGACCCTGAAAACGAGGTACTAATACTGCTTACTGAGGATGAGGAATAAACAGAGGAGGGTCCTGGGTTCGGATGGATATCACCTGCGACCAGCATTAAACATATCAACCAATAAGCTACTACTGAAATAGATATAAACCTAAGAAAATATGTGGTAAATTTTTGATTGATTATCACCGTGTTACTAAGGGCAACTCG
This sequence comes from Lucinisca nassula, assembly GCA_963580285.1. Classification (NCBI taxonomy): domain Eukaryota; kingdom Metazoa; phylum Mollusca; class Bivalvia; order Lucinida; family Lucinidae; genus Lucinisca; species Lucinisca nassula. The sequence goes on along the minus strand of CAUZLF010000211.1, from coordinate 199 downwards.
TTTCCTTAGACATAATGCATTTCTACAGGCGTTCAATGTTTCGTTGGAATTAAGCAGCCTTAATGAAACTGAATACATATTCTCAATATTTTGTGTAAGGGTAAGAAGCATCATCATATGTATCAACAAGGAAAACTTTCCCCTAGGACGGTATGTCACCATGCGCAACACACGTTTGACTTCTTCTCCGTTATGGTAG
>CAUZLF010000210.1:0-22315 GCA_963580285.1 Lucinisca nassula | reverse complement strand
GTTACAGAGATATGAGCAATCAAAAAGGTTTAACACAAAACTTTGACGTAAAAATTGACAAACCTACAGACAGCCCACCCAGGGGCTTGACCCAGGGGCTTAGATATTCCATATGAAAGGTAATGCTATAGAGATATCTTTTACCAAATATGAAGAGAATCTAACATGTGGTTACAGAGATATAAGCAATCAAAAAGGTTTAACACAAAACTTTGATGTCCAAGTTTACAAACGGGCGGACAGCTAGCCCAGGGGATTGACTCAGGTGCTTAGATATTCTGTATGGAAGGTAATGCTAAAGAGATATTAAGAGAATCTAAGATGGTGTTACAGAGATATGAGCAATCCAAAAGGTTAAACACAAAACACTGACGTAAATGTTGATGAAGGGACGGACAGACTGACGGATGGACAGCCCACCTAGGGGCTTGAACCCCGAGCTTAGATATTCCAAATGAAAGGTAATGCTATAGAGATATCCTTTAAAAAATATGAAGAGAATCCAACATGTGGTGACAGAGGTATGAAAATCAAAAAGGTTTAACACAAAACTTTGACGTAAAAGTTGACAAACAGACAGACAGCCCACCTAGGGCTTGACCCAGGGGCTTAGATATTCCACATGAACGTAATGCCATAGAGATATCCTATACCAAACATGAAGAGAGTCTAACATGTGGTTACAGAGATATCAGCAATGAAAAAGGTTTAACACAAAACTTTGACGTAAAAGTAGATGAACAGACAGACAGACAGCCCACCCAGGGGCTTGACCCATGGGCTTAGATATTCCATAAGAAAGGTAATGCTATAGAGATATCCTTTACCAAACATGAAGAGAATCTAACATGTGGTTACAGAGATATCAGCAATGAAAAAGGTTTAACACAAAACTTTGACGTAAAAGTAGATGAACAGACAGCCCACCCAGGGGCTTGACCCATGGGCTTAAATATTCCATATGAAAGGTAATGCCATAGAGATATCCTTTACCAAACATGAAGAGAATCTATCATGTGGTTACAGAGATATCAGCAATGAAAAAGGTTTAACACAAAACTTTGACGTAAAAGTAAATGTACAGACAGACAGACAGACGGACAGACAGACAGCCCACCCAAGGGCTTGACCCAGGGGCTTAGATATTCCATATGAAAGGTAATGGTATAGAGATATCCTTTACCAAATATGAAGAGCATTTAACATGTGGCTACAGAGATATGAGCTGTCAAAAAGGTTTAACGCAAAACTTTGAAGTAAAGGTTGACGAATGGCGGGACAGACGGAAGTACGAATGAACAAACGAACTAACGAACCAACGAATGAACAAACGAATGAATGGACAGAAAGACGAAAACTATATATCCCCTGACATACTTCTTATGCTGGGGGTATAATTAGCCACACCCATTTAGATTTCAACCAATCAAATTACATGTACTTGATGTAATTTATTCATTCAAATTTGCAAACTGAATGACACACAGTGTAGATTCTGATCCCATTTGAAGAAGCCATCTGATCAGGATCTACCCTTTTTGCAATGGTAGGGGTTATCATGAACAGCAGGATAAGGGTTAGCCTCCACACCAGCAATCAACAATACCCTTCTTAAACCTCCCTCCTTATTATACCCCAGGCATACGAAGTATGTCAGGGGGTATATAGTTTTCGTCTTTCCATCCATCCGTTCATTGGTTCGTACTTCCGTCTGTTCCACCGTTCGCCAACCTTTACGTCAATGTTTTGCGTTAAACCTTTTTGACAGTTCATATCTCTGTAACCACATGTTAGATTCTCTTCATGTTTGGTAAAGGATATCTCTATAGCATTACCTTTCATACGGAATATCTAAGCCCCTGGGTCAAGCCCCTGGGTGGGCTGTCTGTCCATCTGTCTGTTCATCTACTTTTAAGTCTTTTTTGTGTTAAACCTTTTTTCATTGCTGATATCTCTGTAACCACATGTTAGATTCTCTTCATGTTTGGTAAATGATATCTCTATACCATTACCTTTCATATGGAATATCTAAGCCCCTGTGTGGGCTGTCTGTCTGTCTGTCTGTTCATCTACTTGTGCATCAAAGTTTTGTGTTAAACCTTTTTCATTGCTGATATCTCTGTAACCACGTTAGATTCTCTTCATGTTTGGTAAAGTATATCTTTATACCATTACCTTTCATAGGGAATATCTAAGCCCCTGGGTCAAGCCCCTGGGTGGGCCGTCTGTCTGTTCATCTACGTCAAAGTTTTGTGTTCAACCTTTTTCATTGCTGATATCTCTGTAACCACATGTTAGATTCTCTTCATGTTTGATAAACGATTTCGTGATGCATGTCCCTGCCCCCAGCCCATGGTGACCTTGACCTCAAGGTCACGGACTTAGAAATTTTACATTTAGTGAAAGTTTTATGACAAAGTTTATAGATGCCTGTATGTTCTAAACTCTAAGAAAAATTCAATTGATACTTGCATCAATGTTGCATACCAGTCCAAAGATTTCATTGATGCATACCCCACCCTGCTGCTTCATTAACTTTGATCCCGCACTCCCTTGGTCCATTTAGAAATTTTATGTTTGGTTTAGCTTTTACAAGCACATTTATAGATTCTTATAGCTTCTTGACTTCATTCATATTACATACAAGCTCGAAAGATATATCAGAGGGTGGCACTGGCCGGGGGTATACGTGACCCACTAGTCGCTTTCTCTAGTATATAGCAAGAGTCCATTTTGAAATTGAGGGATGACAGGCTGTGTTTTTCTACAAAATGTATTTGGAAAATGGCTGAACTTTTTGGAAACAGTGTAGGCCTGATCAGATGCCGTGTTCTGTGCCATCTGATCTGGGCCTGCACTGTTTGCCAGGGTACCCATTTTCGGGTTTACAGAACAAAATGGGTTAAAGGGAATATAACAAAGCTCCACAAGAGAATGCTGCTCCTGGGGAATCAACCCTGTGACCTAATCACCAGCCGGAATCACATCCAAATGAGCCACCAACTCACTCCAATAAGACAGAGTAAGCAAACAGTGTAGACCCAGATCAGAGTGCTCATTTGCTTTAAAAGGATTAGTCTGATTTGGGTTGGGTAGGTACGTCTCGGCAACAGCTAAGGTCATACCGAGACGGGACCTCGGTTTATAGACTCATCCAAAAGTCTGGAGAAGCCCGGGATCGATCCTGCGATGCCTGGTTTACAAGGCAAGTAGCATAACCACTACACCATGTAGGCTTCTAAGTCTGATTTAGGACCACTCTGTTCACTCCATCTATTTAGTTGTAGAAAAATTACAGCACTGTAATGATCCTAAGTGTTGGGACAGACAGGCCTAAGCAAACAGTGCCAACCCAGATTTGCAGACTCAGATCAGACAGCTCCAAAAAGAGCAGTCTGGTCAGGGTCTTCACTGTTTGCAATTCCATTGTCACTTTTTGCACTCCTTGCTTGATCGTGAAACAAATTTGTTAAAATTTTAGGAGAATTACACCTCAAAGTGTTCGTATTTTTAGAATGTTTACGGTAGTTTTGGAACCTTTAATCAATCTTATTTACATAAATAGTAAATAAACCTGAACCAGGAGCATATAATTTCACTCGTGAGTGAAATTATATGCTCCTGACCTGAACATTATTGGAAAAAGGCAACTAATTTCTTTCACTGAATAGCTGAAAGCATTTTTTGAATCAGCATTACGAAAGGCAATTTCGAAATACTTGTACCAGAAATTCACTTTCATGTATACATCAATTATCCCATTGCATGCGGGGGGAAACCCCTAAAGGGTACCTTGGCAAACAGTGCAGGACCAGATCAGATGCCGCAGAATGCGGCATCTGATCAGGGCCTGCGCTATTTGCTAACAGAATTTTCAGTCAATTATAGAATGAAAATGCAAAAATAGGCCTGACTCCCCTTATATGACAAATGGACTTGTCTAAAATATAGCAATGGAAGAGTCCACTAGCATACAATGGGTCATTCAACTTTATTCTGAATAGTTTACTAAATAGGCTCAATGTGACAGTTTCCATAAGAACTGTATAAAATAAGAACAATTTCTTTAAGTTCATGACAACCCCTATCTTTGGAAACAGTGTAGATCCAGATCAGATGGCTTCTGAAGAAGCCATCTGATCAGGATCTACACTGTTTGACATTCAGTTTATGGATTTGTAAGAATAAATTACATCAAGTAATCTGATTGGTTCAAAGTCAGAGAATTGGGTGTGGCTAAACTGAATATTCAGCAGGATAAGGCTTAAGCTCCTCCTTCCCTACGCCCTCCATGTAATATTATTTATGCAACGTGTGTAAGTGCACATTTTTGTAAATATCAGAGGGACTCATGGACGATAAGCTTGCTAATGTGTATAACCCTCGCAAAATAAAAATTATTATGGAGGAAGAGCTATTGCATTACTCTCCAGAAGTTAAGACAGTGTTAGATGTAAAGATAAACTGGGACACCCAAATTGGTTTTTGTATTCAGAACTCATTATTTCAACCCTGAATCCAGCTGTACCAAGTACTACATCAATGGGTGTTTGAGTTATGGAGGTCGAAAGAGAGATACTAGAGCAAGCGAAAAGTGGGTCACGTATACCCCCGGCCAGCGCCAGCCTCTGATATATCTTTCGAGCTTGTTTGACATTTGAACGAAGAAGAAGAATCTATAAATGTGCTTGTAACAGCTAAACCAAACATAAAATTTCTAAATGGACCAAGGGAGTGAGGGCATCAAAGTTACTGAAGGGGTGGGGGCATCAATGTTACTGAAGCAGTAGGGTGGGGTATGCATCAATGAAATCTTTGGACTTGTATGCAACATCGATGCAAGTGTCATTTGAATTTGTCTTAGAGTTTAGAACAAACAGGCATCTATAAACTTTGTCATAAAACATTAACAAAATGTAAAATTTCTAAGCCCGTGACCTTGAGGTCAAGGTCACCATGGGTTGGGGAAGGGACATAAATCACAAAATATTTGGACTGGTATGCAACATTGATGCAAGTATCAACTGAATTTGTCTTAAGAGTTTAGCACATACAGGCATCTTTAAACTTTGTCATAAAACTTTAACCAAATGTAAAATTTCTAAGTCTGTGACCTCAAGGTCACTGTGGGGGTTGGACATGCATCAATGAAATCTTTAGACTGGTAAGCAACTTCAGTGTAAGTATCAACTAAAAATGAAATCTTTAGACTGGTAAGTAACTTCAGTGTAAGTATCAACTAAATCTATCTTAGGGTTCAGAAAATACAATCTCTTAGAAACTTTGATGCAAAACTTTAACCAAAATGTTAACGTACGGATGGACAGACAGAAAGATGGACACACAGACAAGTGGACAGACAGATGGATGGATGAGCGGGAGGACGAAAACTATATACTCCCATAACATACTTCGTATGCCGGGGGTTTAAAAATACCATATGGCACTAAGAGTTGTGATTCTTGCACATGACACACCTTTCTAACTACCCAGTACCATTACCGGCCCCGATAGCTCAGTTGGTAGAGTGCCCGGGGAACGGGAGGTCACGGGTTCGATCCCAGGCCGCAACATACCAAAGTCGTTAAGGATGGTACTAGCTGCTCCTCGCTTGGCACTCAGATTTATGGGGTAGAGCTAGGATTGGTCGACCCAGTGTCAGGATAATGTGACTGGGTGTGGTAACGTGTAATGTGTCTGGGACATGATACTTCAGTGAGGCAGCACTATAAAAGTGAGCATAGAGCTCCCTGTCACAACCAGACACCGTCGTGATATGACTGAAAAATTTATGAAAGCGACGTTAAACCCGAATTCACACACACACACACACATACCCAGTACCATCAATATATCTCAAAGGATGTGTAAGTTATAGCAATCACAAAGATATAATGTCAGGGGAGACTGTACCAAGTACCATCAATATATCTCAAAGGGTGTAGGAGTTATGGCAATCTCGAGATTATATTGTCAGGGGGAATAACTAAAATACCTCAGTACCCAGAGTTGTGATTTCTGCACAAGACACACCTTCTCATCCTTGTGTACAATTGTACCCTACTATCGGTATTCACCATATTTGCATTATTTGCTGGCTCCCAGCTTGCACATTGTCAATAATGGAAAAACAGGTAACCAGACCCCCCTGACCTTGAAAGGTCAGGGGGGTCTGGTTACCTGTTTTTCCAACTGATAATCTTCAAACTAGGAACCAGCAGAGAATGCAAATATGGTGAATTGGAATTATGGTGATCAAAAGTTTGCTCTTACAAAGGGTGGGACAAACTGATGATGCCAGGCTGATTCCTATATTCAGTAGCATGATAATAATCAAAAGCCCAAACCTAAAGTTTGTGAACAAATGTTAGAAAATAACCCAAAGCCTGGGTCCAATTTTGAAAGCATTGTTAGCTTAAAGAAACCAACAAATTATAGAAACATTAAATGTTTTGGCAAATGTGATATCTGGTGCTTTGTTTTGTTTGTTTGATTTGAGGTTTAACGTCCCCGTCAACACTGTAAAGGTCATTTTGGAGACATTGCTTCCAATTTTGTGGGACTTTTACCCGACATTGAGATGAAATGACATCTCAAGCCCTGTCGCCCAATGAAACCAATAGGGTTTACTAGCATGGACGGTCTGTCTCGCACCGCGGTTCCTGGACAGGCTTAGATCCTCTAAGCGGTTTACCAGTACTAGTGTGCGGGCCGGATTAAGCGCCGATGCAATGGTATGAAATGTGCATAGCTTTTACAATGCATTGCAAAAACTACTCCCAGTCTTTACTCTGCTAGGTTTTGCACATTCTTTTCCAGCAAATGTATTAGTGTGCCTGCCATATTAAATGAAAGCATTACATTAACCCATTGTATACTAGTGGAGTCTTCCATTGCTATATATTGGACAAGCCCATTTGTCATAGAAGGGGTGTCAGGACTATTTTTTTTTTGTTTGTTTTTATTCTAGTTTTGACAGAAAATTCTGTAAGCAAATAGTGCAGGCCCTGATCAGACGCTGCTGCATCTGATCTGGGCCTGCAGTGTTTGCCAAGGTACCTACCCGTTCCACGCATGCAATGGGTAAACAGCCTTTAGAAATGTTCTGCAAAGACATAATGCAGTAATTCATGACAGGATGTTTCTGTAAAAGAATATGGAAATTATGGTTGGTTATTAAGTGCACGAGGAGAGATTTGCTGAATGGAAATGTCAAAAAATAGAAAATGCAAAGAGTATTGACTTAAAACTATTAAAGTACACAAGATACTCCTTGACAGGGTTGAATACCCTTGCTGCCAAAGTTTCCAAGTTCAGCAAGGGAATGCAACTCTTCCCATCAAAGTTCTCAAACCATTATGCACATACTCAACTAGTCTAGCTCTTAGACCTTGATGTCATATTTACCAATCATTCTGTGTTTTTTGGGTCAAATGCCGACATGATCAGGGTCTACACTGTTTGCTTACAGTACAAGAATTTAAGGGTTAAATGAAACACTTAAAGTCCTTGTTCTGGACTATTTTTCCAGCCTAAACTCAGAGACAGTCGACCCACCAGGGCTCTCAGTGCTTTGATTAATTAGATAAATAATAAAATAATAATAATCAACCTTATTTATGGAGGGAAACACATTTAGTAAACTAATACTTATCTTCCATGTGGCCCTCTTTTTCCTTTGTAGAAATCAGTACTAAGCAATGTGGATAAAGCCTCTTACTAAAGGAAACAACATGTGGCGTGTGCGGGGTTCGAACCAGCTTCCTCTCGATTTCAAATCCAATGCTATGTCACAACACCACAATAACATCTATGAAAAAATGTGGGAGCTGTTCGCATCACAAGATACTATGATACCTTATGTTTATTCTTCAATCTCACTGTCTCCACCAAGATAACACTACAACTGTCAGAGGGTCTGACTGCTATACCCCACCTCCCCTTTAGCACATTTTATTGAAAACGGGATCAAACATGACATTGTGTTCTTGCATAAATACCTATGCGCATGGCTCTTTGAAGCCATTGTCAAATGGACCGAAAGCCTTGCTCAAACAGCAAAAAACATGTTCAAATCATGAAATGTGTGTGCTGTTTGAACATGGATTTTGAGCTTTTGATATCACAAGACGGGCTTTGCTTTGTTTACGTTACGTTAAGTGACGTAACATCATCGCCCTGAACGTAGGGTTTGAGGGTTCTTTGATGACGTCACTGCATGACAACGTCATTGTAAACAACATTCTGAATTGGCCGCCATTTTGGTTTGCCTGTCGCATTTGAAGAGTTTATATGGCGCTTTGGGGAGTTTTCGTCAAAATTTCCTGTCAGATTCGTAAGTTATGCAAGAACAACGATCAGCCGTGGTTATTTCAATGCATTAACATTTGCCGGATCCCTCGGAAGATATTTGAACATGAGGCCTAGCGGCCTCATGTTCAAAAAGCTTCCTTGGGATCCGGCAAATGTTAATGCATGAAAAACCATGGTTGATCCCTATAACTTTTTTCTACTTAAGCTGGAATTGTGACAATTCCACAGACTTGTTAATGTGACGATACATCATCATACAGATATTATCCAGACAAAATTCAAAACCAAACTAAAAACAGTGACTTTGACCTTGACCTGACCCATATGAAATTTATGTCATGCGCATATAGGCCTCATTAAGATTGCATATGCAAAATTTTAACTCAATCGGTGAAGAAATGTGGGAGTAGTTTGCATCACAAGATTATTCTATTTTTAGCACCAGTGACCTTGACCAAGACCTGACACATATGAAATTTATGTCATGCACATCTATGTCTCATTATGAATGCATATGCAAAATTTGAACTCAGTTAGTGAAGTTCGCATCACAAGATTATTTTTATTCTATTTTTAGCAAAAGTGACCTTGACATGACTCATATATCATGCACATCTACATCTCATTATAAGTGCATAATTGAACTCAATCAGTGAAGAAATGTGGAAGGTATTTGCATCACAAGATTATTCTACTTTTAGCAACAGTGACCTTGACCTTGACTTGACCCATATGAAATTTATGCCAAGGGCTACTACACCTTATTGTGAATGCATATGCAAAATTTGAACTCAACAAGTGAAGATCACATCACAAGATTTTGTTCTATTTTAAGTAACATTGACCTTGACTTGACACAAATGAAATCTTTGTCACAAACATCTACACCATGAATGCATATGCAAAATTTGAAGTCATTCGCTGAAGACCTGTGGAAGTTGTTCACTCATGGATTTCTATTCTATTTTTAGCAACAGTGACCTTGACCCTGATGAATATGAAATTGATGTCATGCACATCTACACCATATTGTGAATGCATATGAAAAATTTGAAGTCAATCAGTTAGGGTTTAGAGGGGTATATATTATTTTTCTTATTTCTGCTCAAAACAGAAATATAAGAAATACAGTAAAATTCCCATATAAAGACCACCTTTGGGACCGTTCAAAAGTGGTCTTTAAGACCACTTTTGAACAGTCCCAAAGGTGGTCTCTGACCAGAGGACACTATATGCAGAAAACACAAAAGAATGACTGAAATAAACTGTTTAAAGCAGAACTAGTCATATTTTTGGTGGGCTTAATAGCTGAATTTCACTGTATCTGAAATTTTTATGTGAAAATTTTCCTTGTTTTGGTGGTAACATTTTCAATATTTTTGAATAGGCATGTTTTCGTAACGAGAGGGTGTAAAGGAGAGTGAACAGGAAGTCCCAAAAGGTGTCTCTGTTATAAAAGATGATGGAAAATATGCCAGGTCAATGTCGCAGCATCTATTTCCTTAAGCCACTGAAGATGAATCTTTTTTAACATTGGCGAACCAAATGTGAAAACATAATGATGTTATTTATACACAGAACATAACACAGAAATTTCTTGCCCATGTGTATTTAATAAAAAGAAGACTTGTTTATATATAATGGAGACTTTCCAAGGTCGTTTTAGACGTGGATTTCATCATATGTAAATACATGTATTACATTAGAGACAGTAAGGTCATCAAATGTGAGCTTGTGCAGATGTGGGTGGGGAGTGGTGTGGCATGACTAGTAAATGGAAATTTCCTCACAATGTGATTTGCTATAGCTTCTATAGGGAAAATGTTAACATCATGTTTGAATTAAATATAAAATATGCAGACATTCTCTGGTAAGAAAAACTCCAATGATGCCAGAAAACTTAACAGATATGTCAAAAAGGACGGGTTACAGTTTTCTATTGCAAAGTGCCTACTGAAAGAGCTAATTCTTGAAGTCAACAAAAACTTATCAAAATACACTCATAAGGTGACCAAATATCTCTGGTTTGTTGGACAAATATTTACTTTTTCACCCGCATGCGTCTTCGTCACAAAATTTCCGGTTGAATACATGCATTACTAGTCATGTGTAACATTGCGCCTATGGAAAAAGTGAAAACCCTTGTGGTGTTCAAAGGAAAATTGCATGATCGTCCACATTGTTAACCGGAGAAAACTACACACCACTTTATTTCAGAAACAATAATGCTTTCCAAAAAGCTGATGTTTTGGCGGTTAACGATGTGGAGGATGCTGCAAAATAAACTTTTATCGATAAAATAAGGTGAGAAAATCAATGTAATCAAAGTACTGTGCATACTCGCACAAAAGGTCAATATAGTCTACATATACAGAAGGACAGCGGCTGGCCATCTGTATGAGCACGACCATCATACCTTGCTGGGCAAACGGGAATGCTTGTCATTGATGAATTAAAGGACTGTCACATACTGTGCATGTTACTTGTATGACATACATTCATGTTTACCTTCCATTAACAGTTTCTGTCTTATATTGTTTACAGAGTATGTAACATTTCATATTTTCTGCAGATGTACCCTGAATGCTGGTATAAATAAAAATGTTTTCAGAGGAAAACAATGTCCTCTCACCATAAATGTATCTTAAACACCCATTTGACTCTAATAACTAGATTAAAGTCAACAAAATATAAGCTGCAAACCAGCCATTTTTGGTCAAAAGCTGACAGTTTTTGTGGCGGCCTATGGCCTTAAAAAATCAAACAGCCATTAAAAAGCTCAGATCACCAGACAAATTTGGTAGACTGTAATTAAATGCTCTACCGATTTTCATAAATTCTTAAATGATATAGGTTACAGATAAGCCATTATTGGCCCTAAAAGAACAGGTTTCGGGAGACCTTGGCCTTAGAGTGCAGACAATAAGTTGCAGAAAGGGTTATCCTTTGGAAGCAAGAAATACACTACAGAACTGGAAAATATGGAGTGTACATGTTTTCTGGGCCACACTAGCTAGTTTTGGCACATTGGGCTTCATCAGTGACCTTAAAATACTTTCAAAATTCAATTGAATCAATGATCCCAAAATGACAAGAAAATATAAACCACACTATGATGTAGAGCAGGGAGACTTTCTACGGCCGCCACACATTCCGAGAAACCAGCTGTAGTGACGTTAATTAAGTTGTAGAAAGGGTTATCCTTAGCCATTTTTGGCCCAAAATTGACTGTTTTTTTTTTTTTTTTGGTGTGTGGGGGGGGGGGGGGGGCTGTGACCTTGACAAAAAGTCAAGGTCACCAAAATCTAATTAAATCTGTGGAATATTACACCAAGTTTGAATGCAATTAATTAATTTGTTTATGAGAAATTGTGCAGTCAAGCCCTTTTTGTCCCCAAATCGTCTGTTTTTGGGAGCCTGTGACCATGAAAAAAGGTCAAGGTCAACAATATATAATCAAATCTGCGTCATGTTGTAATGTTATATTGTACTAAGTTTGACTAAAATTAAGCAATGCATTAATGAGATAAAGTGCAGACAAGCCAATTTTGGCCCAAAATTGATTGTCTTTGAGGGCCTGTGACCTTGAAAGAGGTTAAGGTCACCAAAATCTAATCCGATCTGCGATATGTTTTACTGATATATTGTACCATGTTTGACGAAAATTGGTCATTCTTTAATGAGATAGAGTGCAAACAAGCCATTGTTGGCCAAAACAAAAATTGACTGTTTTGGGGGGCCTGTGACCTTGAAAAAATGTCAAGGTCACCAAAATCTAATAAAAAATCCGGTATGTTGTAATGATACATTGTTCGAAGTTTGATTAAAATTAATCGATTTGTTATTGGAATAGAGTGCAGACAAGCCATTTTTGGCTTAAAAATGACTGTTTTGGGGTTGCTGTGACCTTGAAAAATGAGGTCAAGGTCACCAAAATCCAATCAAAACTGCTGTTTGTTGTAATGAAATATTGTACTGTTCTAGTCTTTCTGCCAACATTTTAAATATATATTTCAGAATCGAAAATACATTCCGTATTATTAAGCATTTCTAACATATTATACTAAATACACAAAACTTCAACACAATATAAATTCCTCATGCACATACTGTACATAGTATTGTGTCACGGGATACAAGAAACATAGATTATGATATGGACATGTAGATTAGCACGCTTCAATGTGGTTAATTGTTAAAAAAATGTCAGTATTTGGTGATTTGCCAAAGTAATATGACAATTACCCCACTTGTAGAAAAACGGAAGTCACGTGACTACACATGTCATGGTTAATTAAATATTGTTGTCATATTAACGCGCATATGTTGGACTATATTGCATATAAGTTTCATCAAGATCCACCGTGGGCACAAATATGGCTAAACTGTAACCCGTCCTTTAGCTAACAATTTTATCCCTTAAGATGCCAAGAAAACGGCATCTCAAAAGGTCATCTGTTTATGGCATCTGCTGCATATTCTTGAAAACTTTTCAAACATATTTTTTCCATACAGGCAAACTGTGTGGACACTGATCAGGGGAGCAGTCTGATCTGGGTCAACAATGACTGAAACAATGATTTTGACAACAAAGCTAACAACAACTAGAGCTGTCAGTGAAACTGACTAGGGCCCCGGCAGCGCTATCAGAGGAGTAGGAAAATTTGTGGACGGACAGATGGACAGACAGACAGACAGACAGACGGACGGACGGACAGAGTGATTACTATAGGGCACCCACACTTTCAGTGTGGGGCCCTAACTAGAGCTGTCAGTGAAACTGACTAGGGCCCCGGCAGCGCTATCAGAGGAGTAGAAAAAAATATGTGGACGGACAGACAGACAGACGGACGGACAGAGTGATAACTATAGGGCACCCACACTTTCAGTGCGGGGCCCTAATAAGAAAGTTATGGAGGATAAAAAAATTTGTGGACGGACAGACGGACAGACAGACAGACAGACGGACAGAGTGATTACTATAGGGCACCCTCAGTGAAACTGACTAGGGCCCCGGCAGCGCTATCAGAGGAGTAGGAAAAAATTTGTGGACGGACAGACGGACGAACGGACAGACGGACGGACAGAGTGATTACTATAGGGCACCCACACTTTCAGTGCGGGGCCACATTATGGTTAACATTTCTGCCAAGTAATATTTAAATCCATCCAGGACACCCACACATCAGTAATAAGAAAGTTATGGAGGATAAAAAAATTTGTGGACGGACAGACAGACAGACGGACGGACAGAGTGATTACTATAGGGCACCCACACTTTCAGTGCGGGGCCACATTATGGTTAACATTTCTGCCAAGTAATATTTAAATCCATCCAGGAATAATAACAAAGTTATTAATTGGACACAGGAAAGACCCTTTTTTGACCTTTAACCTCTAAGTATGACCTTGACCTTTGAGGTACGGACCTGAGTCTTGCGCGCAACACTCCATCACATTATGGTTAACATTTCTGCCATCCAGGAATAATAATAACAAAGTTATTAATTGGACACAGGAAAGACACTTTTTTGACCTTTAACCTCTAAGTTTGACCTTGACCTTTGAGGTACGGACCTGAGTTTTGCGCGCAACACTCCATCACATTATGGTTAACATTTCTGCCAAGTAATATTTAAATCCATCCAGGAACTAGAGCTGTCAGTGAAAATGACTAGGGCCCCGGCAGCGCTATCAGAAATTTGTGGACGGACAGACAGACAGACAGACGGACGGACAGAGTGATTACTATAGGGCACCCACACTTTCAGTGCGGGGCCCTAATAAGAAAGTTATGGAGGATAAAAAAATTTGTGGACGGACAGACGGACAGACAGACAGACAGATGGACAGACAGACAGACAGACGGACGGACAGAGTGATTACTATAGGGCACCTACACTTTCAGTGCGGGGCCCTAATAAATTGTTGTTTTGTTTGTATTGGAGTTTTAACAGCCAACTCAACACTATTAAGGTCATTTTTGAGCCGTTCAGTTTAGCTATCCACACTTTTCCTGGGCAAGCTTATACGTAATAATTGTTGTAATTGGCATTTGAATAATTAGCTTTGAACAACTGGATCCCAGCTGCAAGTCACCTCTTAACCCATTGTTACGGGCTTGCGTGGCCTAGTGAATAAGAGCGCTGACTCTTAATCATTAGGTCTCTCACCGCTGTGGGTTCGAGCCTCGTTCGGGTCACATGTGAGACGCCAAGTTCTGCAACAGAAGGTCAGGTGGTTTTTCTCCTGGTACTCCAGTTTTCGCCCACCTCTGATTAATGATCGGCTCGATATGAGTGAAATAATCCTGAAAGGGCTGTAAAACCAAACCCCTCCCCACAACCAAAAAAACAACAACATTGTATACTAGTGGACTATGTTGGACAAGTCCATTTGTCATATAAGGGGTGTAAAGCCTATTTTTCCATTTTTATTCTATTTTTGACAGAAAACTCTGTTAGCAAATAGTGCAGACCCTGTTCAGATGCCGCATTCTGCGGTGTCTGATCTGGGCCTGCACTGTTTGCCAAGGTACCCCTTAAGGGGTTTCCCGCATACAATGGGTTTAAAGTTTAACGCTGATCAATGTTTTTCTATATAGTGCCATGGGACAAATTAATGGATATCGATTTTACGATTTTACCGTTCTGACAATCTGAACTAATTGCAGCAGCTTCAGTAATTAAACACAATAGTCACAGCAATAAAGAAATTTACCTAGCTTTGAAATTAACATGAAATGACATCAGATAACTTGCGAATTCTACCACAATTTGTGCAAATAATATTATACGGGAGAAGAACTATATAAGTACTTGTGCTTTCGTTCTAATCCCAAACTTAATCTACTTGTCTCATATTGAAATCATGTTACTTCTGTAATAAATATGTTTAAACCAAATAATATCATGTAGATCCTGATCAGACTGCTCCTAAGCTAGTACCACAACCTTCCCTCTGCACCACAGTCTGACGCATGTCTGACTGGTGATCAAGAGTTTGCATGCTCGATACCCACAGGGCCGGCAATATTCATTATGGACTTTTCTTTAGACATTACCTCCCTTCCTCAAATTCAAGAACGGAAGTTGCCAGTTTCTGGCAAAACAATGTGAACCTGCCGTTAAGACTGTTTTGTTTAACACTAAAATTCCAGTATTATAAGCAAATGGTGTAGACCCTGATCAGATGTCACTTTCTGCAGCTTTTGAACTGGGTCTACACTGTTTGTAATTGTCCCAGCACAGGAGCCCAGTCCATAAAAGTCTTTACCCAGCACTCTGATGTCGTTTGTTAACATATCATCAAAACTTTTACCACCAAATATGGAATATGCAAATGCAAAAGCTTCTCACATTTTTTCAGCAAAAACAAACAAACAAACAAACAAACAGTGTATTTGATATTAAACTTGTCAGACATTTAGAGCACTAATGAGCTAATATAAGCTAAGGAGGCTTAGACCAATCTGGGCTCCCCCATCACCTTGTTACCATTTACTCAACACTTGTTGTGCTGTACCCTTGTTGTGCTGAGTAAATTAACTTCCACTCCCATTGTTTACTAACAACCAAACAAATTACTTCCTATAATGTATCTGTTCAAATCACAAACTGAATGACAAACATATAGGTTCTGATCTTCCATAATAATTCTAAGTATTGGGACAGAAAGGCCTAAGCAAACAGTGCAGACCCTGATTAGACTGCAGTCTGATTAGGATCTACACTGTTTGCCATTCCTTCCACACCTTTTGGACTCCTTGCTTGATCATAAAAAAAAAACAAATTTGTCAAAATTTTAGGAGAACTACAGCAAGTCCTCACGGTGTCTGAAGTTTTAGGATTTTTACAGTAATCTGGATCTGGTAGGGTTTTTTGCTTTAAGCAGGACAAGGAGTAAGTATAACAGTTGAAATATTTCTGAACCCACTGACAGCACTGTAACACAAACTGAGAACAATAAATGAAAAGATTTATCTCCCATGCATTAGATGCAGGTGATCATTGGCATCAAGTTCATTAAGTCTGAAATTACCTGTACAATACAGACAAGGTGAAAGTGATCCAGGACATGTTTCAACACCTGTCTTGTCAATCTCCTAGATGAGGACATGAACATTTTCCGCACTCATGCAGGCCAAACATGTCTGCAAATAGGTGCTCTCTTTTTCCCAATCACTGGGCTTTATATGTGAAATGACAAAACCATTATAATGGTCTATCCAATCAGAATAGCTATATTTGTTTGGAGTATAACAGCCCAGTCAACAATATTTAGGTCATATCAAGGTGGTCAGTTAATTGAACCACATTTGTCATGGACAGGCTTATTAATAAGTGATAAACCTCCTTCCCTGTCTCTAGATATGCCGTGGACATTAGCAGAGTTCTGTAGCGTATTCTGATGTATTTAGTAACTCCATGGGACTAGAAATGTTTTCAGAGGAAAACAATGTCCCCCAACCATAAATATACTACTCAAAGTTTGATAGGGATCACTTTTTATATACCAAATTTTGCACTGAAAATTTAAAATTTCTTGACAAAATTTGTACTCCGTATATTGATAAATATCTTAAGCAGAAACTCATGAGCAATTCAGTACTCATGAAAGAGCACACTTCTCACACTTCACATATGAATTCATGCACCCCCAAAATCTTGCGTAGCACTGCTTCCCAACAGACATATCAAACTTGTCAGTGTTCCTTTACCAAGCATAAAAACAATTTCATTTGATTTGTGAAACACTAAAATGCCTAGGGGACAATTAAAAAAAGCGCCCGAGCCCCGAAGAAATGAATCATGACGTCGGAATATTGGAATCTGGCATCTCTTGACGTCGTGTTGCTGGGATTCTGAATGTGTCTCAGAGCGTGGATTCCCGAATGTGGAGTCGGCATCTTACCCACGGAAATCCTTCACACAGACACGGCGGGGTTGAGAAAGGGCTACAACTCAACATCAGGGCCGTTTCTTGTTGATTCAGTCTGGACGTCAACGGTTCCTGAACGCTACGCGTTTGCATAACAAGCTTAGGAACGGGACTGGAGTACGAATTTCTACACAAACTGTCAGAAACGGGCTCCACGAGTTCGGACTTAATGCCATGAGGCCTGCTGTACATGTTCCGTTGATGAGACAGCATGTGCTAGACCGGTTGGACTTTGCCAGAACTCCCGTCAGGTGGACGGTTTGTGACTTGACGCCAGTACTGTTTTATGACGAGTCCAGATTCTGTCTAGACTTCACATATAAACGACAATTAATGTGGCGAATGTCTAAAGAGCGATTCTATGCCTTGAATGTGACATAGCATGATCGCTATGTAAAGGGATCAGTCATGGTTTGGGCGTGGATAAGCGTGAACGGTAAAACTGACTTGCACGTCAATGAAAACGGAATGTTAATGGCAGTGAGGTACTGTAATGAAATTCTTGATCAGTTTGTGAGACCATATGCAGATGCTATCGGCCCGGACTTTATTCTGATGGACGATAATGCCTGCCCCAACCGTGCCAAAGCCACTGATTCCTATCTGGAACGTGAGAAAATCATTCGTATGGACTGGCCTACTCGGTCACTGGACTTAAATCCGATTGAGCATGCGTGGGACATGCCACATCGTGCTGTTTCAGCCCGACCTGTGCATCCGAGGACTTTACAGGAGCTCAAAGATGCATTGGTTGCTGAATGAAAGCTGATTCAACAAAACCAGATACAGACTCTGATTACGTGCATGCGCAGGCGATGTCGTACTGTAATTGATGCCTGTGGACGCTATACACGTTATTAGGCACGTTTGTCTAAACAAATTTGGAAATTTGTGAAAAATCAATTGTCCAAATCCCTTCGTGTTACGGCAAATTTTGGGGGTGGCAAGACGGTTGCTGTTGTCCCGCTTGAATGCAGTACCAGTGGACAAAATTAATCACTAGCGTTTGTGAGGGATACGTCTTCTATCATTATGAATCAAATTTGGATTCAGCTGATTAATTTAGCCAAAAATTATTTTGCATTAAAAAAGTGATCCCTATCAAACTTTGAGTAGTATATATCTTAACCCTTTTTGTACCAAATGGAATCTTCCTCCTTATATATGGCAGGAGTCTATATCAAAATTTATGAGCTTCAGGTTGTGTTTTCATCAAATTTATTTGGGAAAAGACTGAACTTTTAGCAAACAGTGGAGGCCATGATCAGATGCCGCGTTCTGCGACATCTGATCTGGGCCTGCACTGTTTGCCAGGGTACCCATTTTCTGGTACTAAATGGGTTAAACACCCATTTGACTTTAATAACTAGGCTATGGTCACCAAAATGTAAGCTGCAAACAAGACATTTTTGGCCAAAAACTGATAGTTTCAAGGAGCCTGTGACCTTAAAAAACAGTCATTAAAAAGCTCAGATCACCAGAATCTAATTAAATTACATGTAGGTAGACTGTAATTAAATATTGTACCATGTTTGACCAACATTCATCAATTCTTAAATGATATACGGTACAGATAAGCCTTTTCTTTTGGCCCCAAAAGAACAGGTTTTGGGATCCCTTGACATAAGAGTGCAGACAAGCCATTTTTGGCCCAAAATTGACTGTTTTCAGGGGCCTGTGACCTTGACAAACAGGTCAAGGTCACCTTGACAAACAGGTCAAGGTCATCAGAATCTAATCAAATCTGCAGTTTATTGTAATGATATATTGTACCAAGTTAAGACTAAAATTGGTCAATTCTTTAATCAGATAGAGTGCAGACAAGCCAGTTTTGGCCCAAAATTGACTGTTTTTGGGGGTTGTGACATTGAAGGTCACCAAAATCTAATCAAATCTGCAGTATGTTGTAATGATATATTGCACCAAGTTTGAATAAAATTAATCAATTTGGTAATGAGCTGACTATTTTTGGGGGCCTATGATCTTGAAAACAAGAGGGCCCAGAGGGCCCTGGAGCGCTCACCTGTCTCGAGTACATTCTATCTTTAGCTCTTGTGGCCATCTTGTTCATTAGCAGAGTGATTTTAGCTTATTTGGTAGGGAGTAACCTAGGCAACATTCCTGGCAACATTGAATCAAATTGGCCTTAGGGTTTAGGGGGAGTTTCCATTTGAATCAAATTTACAATATTTTTCTATTTTTACCTCCGGTGGCCATTTTGTTCATCCGAGTGGGATTGTTTTAGCCTTTTTGGTAGAGGATCATCTAAGCAACACTGTCGCAAGGAACCTACATGCTGAATATGAAGTTGTATCTCAAATGCTTTAAAAGTTATGACAAAGTAGGTCAAAGGTCAAGGTCATGGGTCAAAAGTTTTGAATGGCTGAGAAAATCTTGTCACAAGGACTATGCATGCCAAATATGAAGGCTCTATCTCATATGGTTCAAAAGGTATGATAAAGTAGGTCACAGGTCAAGGTCACAGGTCAAATCTTTATGAGTGGGAAACCCTTGTCAGAAGGAACCTACATGCCAAATATGAAGGCTCTATCTCAAATGGTACAAAAGTTATGACAAAATAACCTACTGATCTACTTTTTGATTTGACATGACCCATATTCGAACTTAACTGAGATATTGTCCAGATGATCATTCTGAGCAAGTTTTATGAAGATTTGACTGAAACTGTGGCCTCTTAGAGTGTTCAAAACGTTTTTCTATGATTTGACCTGCTGACCTACTTTTTGACCCGACATGACCCATATTCAAACTTGACACAGATATTGTCAAGATGATCATTCTGAGCAAGTTTGATGATGATCGGACCAAAACTTGGGCCTCTAGTGTGTTCACAAGGTTTTTCAACAATCTGACC
Organism: Lucinisca nassula; assembly: GCA_963580285.1. Lineage (NCBI taxonomy): Eukaryota > Metazoa > Mollusca > Bivalvia > Lucinida > Lucinidae > Lucinisca > Lucinisca nassula. The sequence continues at coordinate 2,187 of CAUZLF010000210.1, read as the reverse complement.
TACATATTGACTAGACATGACCCATATTCGAAATTAACCGAGATATTGTCAAATGATCATTTTGAGAAAGTTTGATGATGATCGGACCAAAACTGTAGCCGCCAGTGTGTTCAGAGGGTTTTTCTATTTGAACTACTGACCTACTTTTTGACCCAACATGACCCATATTTGAACTTGACTGAGAGATTGTCAAGATGATCATTCTGGGCAAGTTTGATGATGATTGGACCAAAACTGTGGCCTCTAGTGTGTTCACAAGCTTTTTCTATGATTTGACCTACTGACCTACTTTTTGGCCTGACATGACCCGTATTCAAACTTGACCCGGATATTGTCAAGATGATCATTCTGGGCAAGATTGATGATGGTCGGACCTAAACTGTGGCCTCTAGTGTGTTCAGAAGGTTTTTTCTATGATTTGACCTACTGACCTACTTTTTGACCCTACCTGACCCATATTCAGACCTGACCGAGATATTGTCAAGACTATCATTCTGAGCAAGTTTGATGAGGATCGGACCAAAACTGTGGCCTCTAGTGTGTTCAGAAGGTTTTTCTACGATTTGACCTTCTGACTTACTTTTTGACCCTACAAGACCCATATTCGAACTTGACCGAGAAATTGTCAAGATAATCATTCTGAGCAAGTTTCATGATGATCAGACCAAACTGTGGCCTCTAGTGTATTCACAAGGTTTTTCTATTATTTGACCTACTGACCTGCTTTGTGACCCGACACAATCCATATACGAACTTGACCGAGATATTGTCAAAACGATCATTCTGGGCAAGTCTGATGTTGATCGGACCACAACTGTGGCCTCTAGTGTGTTCACAAGGTTTTATTGTGATTTGACCTACTGACCTACTTGTTGACCCGACATGACCCGTATTCAACCTTGACCGAGATATTGTCAAGATGATCATTCTGGGCAAGTTTGATAATGTTTGGACCAAAACTGCGGTCTCTAGTGTATCCACAAGGTTTGTCTATGATTTGATCTACTGACCTACTTTTTGACCCAGAATGACTCATATTCGAATGTGGCCAAGATATTATCAAGATGATCATTCTGAGCAAGTTTGATGATGATTGGATATAAATTGTGGCCTCTAGTGTGTTCAGAAGGTTTTTCTATGATTTGACCTACTGACCTACTTTTTGACCCGACAACACCCATATTCGAACTTGACTGAGATATTGTCAAGATGATCATTCTGGGCAAGTTTGATGATGATCGGACCAAAACTGTGGCCTCTCAGGTCTTCACAAGGTTTTTTTTCTGATTTGACCTACTGACCTACTTTTTGACCCGACATGACCCATGTTTGAACTTCACCGAGATTTTGTGGTGGTACAAATTGTGTGCAAGTTTAGTTAAAATCAAATGATAAATGAAACATCTATCATGCAGACACGACCAAAATAGGCAATTGTTGCCCTTTCAGGGGCCGTAACTCCATAATGCATGATGGGATATGGCTGATTCAAGAAAGGAACCCAGATCTCATGGTGGTACAAGCTGTGTGCAAGTCTGGTTAAAATCAAATCATACATGAAGATGCTATCGTGCGGACAAGACCAAAATAGGCAACTTTTGCCCTTTCAGGGACCGTAACTCCGTAACACATGATGGGATATGGCTGGTTCAAGAAAGGAAGCTGGATCTCATGGTGATACAAGTTGTGTGCAAGTCTGGTTAAAATCAAATCATAAAAGAAGATGCTATCGTGCGGACAAGAAATTGTTTACGCACGGACGCACGCACGCAAGAACGCACGGACAACGGACAAAATGTGATCACAAAAGCTGACCTTGTCACTACGTGACAGGTGAGCTAAAAAGGTTAAGGTCACCAAAATCTAATCAAATCTGTGGTATATAGTAATGATATAGTGTACCAAGTTTGACTATAATTAATCAATTCGTTAATGAGATAGAGCGCAGAAAGTCATTTTTGGCCCAAAATTGACTGTTTTTTTTGGGGGGGGGGGGGGGGGGGGGGGCCTGGTACCTTGAAAAAAGGTCAAGGTCACTGGAATCTAATCAAATCTGCAGTATGTTGTAATGATATATTGTACCAAGTTCAACTAAAATTGGTCAATAAGTTAATGAGATAGAGTTTTGGGGGTCTGTGACCTAAAAAATGAGGTCAAGGTCATCATAACCTAATAACTGTTTTCACC
>CAUZLF010000209.1:0-16287 GCA_963580285.1 Lucinisca nassula | reverse complement strand
TTGTAGACCTTTTAGAGTCCCATCAATTGGTTGTTCATCGTTAGTCTTTATCAGACCGTCAAAAGTCTGATCGATTCTTTTTCCTGTTAGATCTCCCATAATTAGTATAGTCTAAAAATATTTGCTGTACCTGTTTGTGCTGTTACTTTTACCACTCTTACAGGTAAGAAACCTGCTGTGAATGCTACTGAAACAGTCTGTCCACCACCAGTCTCAATTGTCAATGTATCGTCTGCATCAATATAAAGAGCTGACTCTTCAAAAGCTGTTGCTGATGGAGTTACTGCTTCCATATTTTGAGGCAATGCAATGTCCATTCTATTAGACGTAGCCTGGATATAAGATGATTCTTTGTTTTGTAGTCCCATTGCTAAATTTATTATTTATAGTAATCTATAATAAGATATACTTATTAGTTCGATTGTTTTAGTTTTGCTACTGAATCTACAATTGTTTGTCCTCCAATGTAAATTGCAGCGATTGTTACCCAATCAGATGACGTTACATCACCAAAAAGAGTTAGTAAAGTTGCGATAATGAATACCATCAACTTTCTGCTTGTCCATCTGCCCAAAAAGGCGTCTATAATAGCTTTACTCATTTCTTAGTTTTTTGACTTGCAAAATATTGTGCAAGTTTTTTTATGTTCTTTTGTGTGCTCTTAGTTGAGCGGGATGTTGATTTGTCCTTCTGAGTTGTCACAGTCATCACAGTATTTATAGTAGTTTCCTGGCATAGCTAATCCTGTATAGTACGAAGTACCTCTACGCGGCGCCATACCGTCTTTATTTGTATATGATTGGTATTCCGGATAATTCTCTTGGTAAGCTACCAGGAAGTCTCTCAATCTCTCATTGTAGAATTGAGCTGAATTTTGTATTGAATTCATCAGGAATTGTACCTCTTCAAGAGAGACACCTTCACCAACTTCTGAAGTACCACTTAGAAGTCCTTTATTTGTTGTCTTATATTTGATATGGGGCAATGCAAGGTAGTAAGCATAGTAAACTACTACTGGAGAAACATAGTCGTCCAGAAGCGTTTTATAGTCCGCTGGGATAGGTGTTCCATTGATCACTTTATCTACAGCATATTGCTTTAGAGCATTGTATAACTTTGTACCGCATGTAGATTGAATGTATAGATCTTGCGCCTGGAGTACATAAGGGGAAAGAATAGTAGGGTCTACATTTTCTTCTATCCCGGTAAAGCTCTTTAGTTTATCTTCTGTTACAAATAATGTAGTCGCCATGGTTATTCTGCGTTTTGATTTGGTTCAATATCTTGTGGTGCACCGTCAACATTTACTGTATAAAGAATTGTTGCTGGTTCCACTTCTAATTTTATTGTCTTACCTGTCATATTGATAATCTTATTGAAAGACTTTACCAGTTTCTTTTGTTCTGGTATAATAACAGTTCCCATAAAGTGATTGTAAGCAGTGTTGATCTCGTCTGCATTATTACTAAATCCAGACGCATCTTTGATCCCTAACAAGAGAGGACTCGTAATTTTATGTGAAGTCAATATCCGACTTGAAATGCGCGCTTCGAGAGTTACATAGTAGTCCGAGTTGGCGTTTTCGATCGGTTGTAGATCTGGTTCACGTCCAGGTTCTGAGAAGTTGACGAAGAATTTACCCGCGTTATCTTCACCTGCAAATGTGCGCTCGATGTCGCGCCAAATTTCTGTTTGTTCGTCAGGTGTCGGTATACCATTCTTGAAGGTCAACATCATGCTCGGAGCCAATCCGGAAGTTATATTACTGCGGTGGAATCTCGAGATTCTTGAGTCGGTATCTATATCGTTTATCGCACCAACATATGAAGGTAGTGGATAGTAGTAGTTACCTACAGTGTAGTCATAACAGTAATAGATTTGAGATGCGTTATCTCCATCGTTATCTGTAGTTGAAAATGCTGGATAAGCTACTGGTTTATGTTTTCTATACTGAGCCCAGTTTGATGAGTAGTAGTACTCTTCAACTTGTTCATCTTCGTTTAGAGCACCTGACCTTACATTGTTGAAAGGCAAGTGAAATATTTCTGCGATGTTCTCTCCGTCTCTTGACCAGATTACATTCAGTGCATAACCACCAAATAGGATATGATCAAGTGCAATCTTTTCAAAGAGTTCATCCATAGTCTCTCCGTGAGAGTTTACAAAACCATCACCGAAGTGTTTGAATCCCTCTCCTACAATACCTTGTACTTTAGCGTCAACTGCAGTATGATGCATTGCACTATTATTATATAGTTCGATAAGTAAATCTGGATAGAGGTTATTTGAACCAAAATCTACCCAGTTCTTTCCTTTCTTTTCCTGTATGTTTGGAAGTGGAATTGCTTCGAACTGTTGTGATCTAAATGCGTATCTATTTTGCATATTCATTATGGGTTGTAAATTACGTATGACTGAGCTGTGTTAGGGTCTGTAGTGTATTTGACTACCTCGTCCTCATTACCACGCTGTAAATCATCAGTTGTTTTTGTTTTCAGTTTTGCAAGACCTGATTGTAATAAAGTAAATGAGCCAGGTTCGAAACCTTCATCCCATTCAAAATCAAGATAACTACCATGTAATTTATATTCATAGTATCCACTTCTAAATTGGTTTTGAGCCCAGACCTCTGAAGGATATGGAATAACAAATTGTGAATATCTTTCATTTTGCTCTACTGGGTTCAATTGAAAGTACCACTCATTTTGAGTTTCTTCTTCAGCAGCAATATCTCTATTTGTATACTTGCTGACTAATTCGAGCCAATAAGTATTCCATCCATTAGGTTCTTGTGTAGTAATACCTCTCAAGTCGCCATCAAAAAAGACATCTGTACCTATTCCAGCTACAAGATCATTTGGAAAATATATGGTCATCTACAATAACTTGTTTTTATAGTATAAGATATACTTTGTTAGCATATTGTATTTATCAGACAAAAAAAGAGGGACCGAAGCCCCTCTCTTTCATTTATATAAAGACGATCTCTAAAAGATCGGATGGTGAATCTTATTCACCTACGAATGCTGGATCGCACTCATATGACGGATCTGGTTCTAAACCTTGAAGAGTAATTTCTCCGCCGTTTCTATCTCCGTAAGCAGTACCAGTACTCATTGTACCAGCTGAAAGTTCAGCTCCTCTTGTTACGCCCACTGACCAGAACTTACCGTTACCGTCTTTGACAACAACTAAAAGTTTTGGGTTCTGAGCTAAAAGTTTGATCTGATCTCTTTTTGCTGCTTCCATTTTATTGAAAACGAACAGAGCATCTTGTTGATAAAAAACAGTACCGGCAGCGTTATCTGCAGTAATCGTTTCGGTCATTGATGAACTCTGTTTTGGAGTTTCGTACTTGTAAAAAGTAATAGTTACAGGTGTACCAGAAGCATCCAACGATGTAATTTTACCGTCTACATCTGTAGTAATGGTATCGTATGTTGGTAAATCTGCGATATACAAATATTCGATACCACCTTGACTGTCTTTACATCCTAATGTAATTCCTGAAGTAATTGAACAACTCATAATTATGTGGTATTTTTTTTATTTATATGTTAGATTTACAGTGTACCGTTCTTAGCCCACTTAGTTACGTCAACGACACCCAAACCTAATCTCCAAGCTGCCATTACACGAACTTCATCGTTATCTGCAGAGTAGAACATTTTTAGGTTATCGAAGTCATCTTCAAGACCTACACCGATTACCAAGTCACCAAGAGGACCAGCAACGAATTCATCACCAGTAAAACCTGAAGATTTGATTACTTTGAAGTCCGTACCAGGCATTGTCAACTCAGTGTTAGAGTTTGACGATGGGTCAAAATGGAATAAGTTCTGAGCGATAAGTGCTCTACGTAGCATGTTGAAGTATGCTGGTGACATAATAACACCAAGATCTTCTCTATTCAATACTGCAGGATCTACAGCATCAATAAGATCCATAACATCATCAACAATAGTTGAAGCAGTTGAAGCTGCAGTCTGACCTGAGTCAGCAGCACCATTAGCTACAGTAATATCAGCAACGATACGACCACCTAAGTAAGTTTCGTTCCAGTTTCTGATGTTTTCAACAAAGAAGTTAGCAGTAACTTCTTCGAAAGGTACTTCCTCTGCATGAGCAGAAGCAGATAATTTTGACGCAAGGTAGTAATCACGAAGTGAAGTCGGACAAAGAGCTTGTTTGATCTCTTTTTCTACCATGTCAATTGTTACTTGAGAATAATCAAGTGTTCCTGAAGCTGACCATCCACATCCTCTATCTTGCACGCCAATATTGGCAGAATCTAAAAGATTGATAGTAGTTTCACCGAATTTCAATCCTGAACGGATTGATGCATAATCCATAACCGAAGTTTGTAGAACCGCTTTAGAAATAAGCTCAAAGCTCAACTCGTCCGAATATGTTTGCAAATTTGCTAAATTGTAAGACATTTTTCTTTTTCTTTTTTTAGTTATTTGGTTTTACGAATCATAGCGATTCTATCTACTGCGTTCAATTTAGAAGCCTCGAACGCCTCGGCTTTTTTGATAGGTTTAGCAGCTGGTTCTTTAGAGAACTTCTGGAATTTACCTTCCATTTCAACTACCTTTTCCTTTAGTTCTTTGATTTCTTCGAAGTAAGGTTTCATGGCTTCAACGATCTTTACAATCATCTCTTCTTCTTTTTCTTCCATTTCTTCCTCAATAACTTCTTCCATCTCTTCTTTTTCTTCTTCCGTCATTTCCTCTTCAGGCTTTTCTTCTTCCATTGCAACTTCTTCAACTACCTCTTCTTCTTGGGCAGCTTCAGGCGCAACTTCTTCAATCTGAGTAATAACACCAGCTTCATCTACTGTAATAAGCTTGTTGTCAGAAGTCTGATGAACCCCGGCAGGAGCTGGAATATTACCTTCTTCAGTTACAACAAATAGGGCTTTACCTACTTCGAAGTCACCTTCAACACTTACTTCAGTACCATCAACCAATGTTGCAGACGCCATAGCAGCTGGAGCCACTACAACTTCTTCCTCAACACCTAAAAGAACGCGGATTTTTTGAATAGCGTCGTTTGCAGTCATTGTACTAAATCTATTTTTATATTACGAGTGACTCACACACGTGGGTCATCTACGGTATAAGATATACTTTCGGTCCAGAATGACAAAAGTTGAAAAAAGTGAAAAAAGTGCGTCCAGATTTTTTTATGTCAACGGAATTTCGTATATTAGTAGAGTAATAATCAAACAACATAAACATGACTAACAAGGAAATCTTTCAAATCATTACCAACTCTGACTCGGATCACCGATTGAGGTCTGTTGCGTTCCGTCTATTCTTCGAGAATAACCAAGACCAATTCAATCAGACAAAATCAGGTTACGGTCAACAGACTAAAGATCTTCAAGAAGACGAAGACGTAAAATTGAGATGGACGTGGGGACGTTGTTTCCCATCTGCTCAATTTACATTCTATGCATTGGGTGGTTACGCACAAACACGTTACCAACTTATGTGTTCACGTAAAAACCAATTTGATTTGAACGGTCACGAAATTACCACTTCGCATTGGTTCGTAAAAGATACGGTACTTGATGTGGTTATTGACCCAACGTCAACTCAATTCTTCAATTTGACTTTTGGTGAATTCGATATTCAACACGAACTTCCAATCTATAATCAAATTATCGCAAATGGTAAACGCGCTAACTTTGGATTCCCATACTATAAGGTCAATGGACGTAAAATCGATTTTGGTTGTACAGTTCCTTCTAAAGAGGTTCTTCGATTCTACTCGATCTTCCGTAAAGAATACGGTATTTTACCGGGGTTGGAGCCATTTTACGTGGTCGCAACGTCAAATATATAAAAAAGTTACTCAAATATTTTTATTTCTCACCGGAATTTTGTATATTTATAGAGTAATAATCAAAACAACTAATAACATGACTACAAAAAAAATCTTATCAACTCCTAAATCTTCAATGATTCAACATTGGATTGACAACAATCAAATCAAAAACATCCATTACTTATCAGATCAACAACTCTCAGACTTCTACGATATCTTTATCGAATTACTACCAGAATTCCAAGATGCTTCTACACTACATCCTTCAGATTCTTGTTACATTCGTCCTAATGAAGTCTACAATATCACCTTAGCTATCACTAACGACCAATCAAAAAAACTAAATAACATGACAACACAAGAAGAATTAGACTACACGTTAGAGCAACTTACCGATGCTATTTTTCACGCTAACGATACCATGCATGATCACTATTACGAGATCGAAGAGCTTATTCATGACATTGAATGTATATGGGATGTTTGTGAAAACGAAGATGAATTTGAGTCTGAAGCAGGTACGCTACTTCAAATGGCGGACGAATTACTCAACTCCTAAAAAAGTTGAAAAAAAGTGACCCAGAATTTTTTGGTGTCACTTTTTTTTGTTATATTTATAGAGTAATAATCAAGATAACTAATCAACTATGGAAACTGTAAAAATCAATTTGACAAGAGAGAAAGTTCAAAAGCTTATCGACAAAGCTACTTTGAACTCTGAGACTAAGTCTTTTAGTGGTATTATGTCTGAGAACGAAAAGAAAGTTATGCAAGTTGTAGAAAGCTTGCGTGAGAAGATTGAGTTCAAGAACGTCCACGTAGGTTACAAGCGTTTGCTTGCTGCTAACTCGGGAATGCCCAAGACTATCTCTACCTTCTTCATCGATAAAGGTTACAAAATCGTTTTTGACATCGAACTAAAAGGTGTGAAGCTCGAGCTTACCTTCAACGAACAATATAACGCTATTGAGTTATGGTGGATGGAGATCGAAGAGAAGAATAACGGTAAAGGTACTGAGATTCTAAATATGATTCTTGACGTCATTGAAGAGCTTGGTTTCAAACTCTATTTGACTCCTGTACCTTTTGACGCTAACACTCGTACTAAAGGTGAACAACACGGTGCTTTTATGCGTTTGCGTAAATGGTACGAGTCATTCGGTTTTGAGCGTATCGGTAAAAACACACCTTCACTAATCTACTAAAATAATTTTAGGTTATGATGAAACAAAATGATTTCTACCCATATAACCACTATAAAATATAAAAATAAATTGTAACATGAGTAATTTACTAAACGACGCAGTATCACGTCTAATTGATGCACGATGGGATAACTATCTTTCAGAAGCAGGATGGTTGAGTAACGATCCTTCACACGGTCTCAAGACTAAAACAGGACCAATCAAAAATGAGATGCTACTTCCAATGTGGTATGAATTCTTGGCGTTTCAGGAAGGTATTGCAAAAGATGTATATGATATAGAACCATGTAAGATGGTTGAAGAGATGGGCTCTATTGAGCTTATGAAGGGTTTCATTGCGTATCTACAAGGTGCACTCGATGTAGCTCAAGAAATGGAATAAACGTACCCCAATGTCCCCTGTTGGGAGAGGTGATCAGAGATGGTCACCTTTTTTTTTGTAAAAAAGTTTGTGAGTTTTGAAACAATATCCCCAAAGGTGCATATAATAAACGTCTTTAGGTTTGAGGGTGAAAGATATGGTTCAAAGCATTCAAGCAAAGACAAGCTATCTACGGTCCTTCAACCTATCATTCTCTCTCTTTAGGTACTCAACTTCTACACGTAGAGAATTGACTTCAGCAATCAACTCTTCAATACGTCTTCTCATTTCATCTTTCTCTTTAGATGACTCCTCAAGAAGATCTTCTAACTTTGTAACTCTCTTTTTCAAATCATCTCTATACATCAAATCGGTTGATGTCTCTTTTTCATACTTTGCTTGTTCAAGCTTAGCTTTTTGTCTATACTGTAAGAATTGCCAGATTCCAGCTGAGCTGAGTATACCTGCAAATGCTATCCAAACCTCATTCATCGTCTCTTCTTATTTGTTCTGTTTTCAATCTGTTCATTGTACTGTAGGACGAATAAGTTAGGAGCACCCAACCCCAATGTGATGGAGTAGGAAGACCTATCGTAGTAAGATATACTAAGAGACAAATTGTGTAGAGAGTTGAAGTAATAAATGAGGCTCTGATTCTACATTCAATATCACAAGTTGCAATACATCTAAGTTGGTATAACCCACCTAAGATAAGTGCTGTATTTAGAAACCAATTAGTACTTATCTCAATTGAGATTGCAAGTGGTGCTAAAATAGCTATTGCAGCTGCTAATGTGATTTCAGTAGGTTGACTATCTGAGTATGACCAGAGACGTTTCAGTGTACGCAATTGCTCCTTCATATAAACTATTATCTGATTTTAGTAAGTACATCTATGATCTTCCCAAGTATCTCTTCGTCGCTATTTGGTACTGCATTTGCTTTATTGATAAAGTCTCCAGCAATTGAGAATCCTCTGAGCTTACCCTCTTTGATCTTATTCCAAGTTTCATCGTTATTTACTTTGTAGACACCAAACCATGTCCCTTTAGGAAGTCCATTGAAACCATAGAATTTAGATTTGTCATACTCTCTTGATTCTACGATCCACTGTTCTAATAGGATATTGTCATTCAGTAATCTACCATCGTGGTCCTCATCAGTTACATTCTGATACCCATACTTGTTGAATCTTTCTTGAATGCGTCTAACAGTATCTTGTGAGAAGAATACGTAGTAAGGTTCACCTTTAGCATCTCTACGAAGTATAAATTGATTTGGAATCATTAGCGGTCCCGCTACAAGGCGCTTCTCTTCATCTTGAATTGCAAATGAGAATCTGAGTGATGCATTGTTACGTACTGAACCTGTTGGTGATGGTGTATCGTCGTTGTTAGATTTACCAGCATCTCCAGCTGCAGGTCCTTGATCAATCATGAGTACTCTGTTAGAATTTGGACCTTTGAAAAGCGCAACTTTACTCCAAAAATGGCGACAATTCACGCCTCCTTTATATGCAAAGACGTTATATGAATTTCTACCATTAGGTCCCATATTTGGGTTGATAGTACTGAGTCTTCCTCTTAGTTGTCTCATGTCACCTTCTGAATAGAGTTTGTTGAGACCAAGCATCGCTTTACAGAAACCTCTCTCTGCAGATGGTCCTGTGTATCTGTATTTGATTTCAGCTTTCTCATCTTTCTTTACACCTAATTTACCTAAGATGTCAAGACCTTGAATTGCTTTAGCAATATTACCTACTGTGTTGAAATCTTCAGCAGATGGATCAATGTAAGTATAGTCTTCTGTGATTTGCTCACCGTATTCTTGCGCCCACAATAAGATCTCTTTTTGCTCTTCAGTTAGTTCTGGGTCTTCTGCAAATAACTCTCGCTTTTTGAGGTCGTCAGTTTGATCTACATGTTGTGGTAGACCTGAAGGATTGTATGCTGATTCCTCTCTAATAGTTTCTAATTTGTTCTGTGCCCATTCGATACCAGCTTGACCACCCCAAGCATCTACCATTAGACCTCCACAACCTTCTGAGTAAGGTACATCTTTATATTGTAGATGACGTGCGAACGAAGACATACGTGCGATAGTCTCTTCTGAGATTGGTTCACGATTTGCAAGTTGGTTAGCTCTCGCCCAACCTACTCTCGTTCCACAGTCTTGGTCTGGGTGCGCATCTCTCCACTCGAGTGCTCTTTTAGCAGCATTAGTTGCAGACTCAGGATAATCGGTATATGATTCAAACTGTTGTTGCCCCTCATAGTAAGAATAGCAAATTGCTGTTGCTTGATCTTGATCATATCCCTCATCGATAAGAACAGGAATACAACGACCAATGAATTCGTCTTCTGATTCACCCGCAGTTGGTTCTACAAACTTCTCAGCAGCAAACGCCATAAAGTCCACTTCAATAGCGGGCTCTTCTACGAACGAGACAACTTGTACTCCCATATCTTCGAGCTCAATATTGTCTAAGTCGATTTCCAGTTCTACTATTTTTCTAATATCTTCGTTCATATCTTATTTATTATAGTTTGGCGATGTCTTCTATCGCTTTATTCTTTTCTTGAGCATCAGTCATTTCGGTAGCGACAACGTAAGCTTTTACAGGTTGTTTAGCTTCTTCAATTGCTTGATTACCAGAGTTAGCTAACTGACCAACTCCACCTGAATTTGCAACAGAAGTATCTTGATCAAAACCAAGTGCTAAACTACCAGTGTTACCAACTTGGTAGCCTGGTTTTCTTGGACCGCCTCCACCTCCGCCAGTGCCTCCACCTCCACCACCTTCTGGTTCTGGAGTTGCTATAATTGCTCTTACGTTTGCAATACCATTTGCGATAGCTACACCAGCTGCAATTGCTGCACGTACTGGAGACGTAGGATCACCTGGAATAAGTTGTGACGTATAAGCTTTTTGTGCTGCAAGGTATGTATCTATGGTTGTAGCAGCGATCGCAGCAGCTTTTTGCGTTGCTGAGCCCTCTTTAGCAAGTCCTGCAATAGCTCCAAATGCTTGTGAAGCTAAACCTAACTCATTCTCAACTTCAGCTTGTTTTAGCGCCGCATTGTAATCTGCTTCCTCCTTAGCGAGCTTTTCCCTTTTCGCTTGATAATTATCTCTAATCTTCTGCTTCTCTTCTTCGGTAGCTCCAAGAAGTTCAAGTTCTTGCATAGCTTTTTGCTCTTCGAAAGCAAGTTCCTCTTGAGCACGTTGAAACTCATTCGCAATACTTTCAAAATAAGCAGCATCCAATATCTCTTTGAGCCTTGCTTGTTTTGCTTCATATTCATCTAATTCTTTCTGTGCTTGTTCTGCACGTTTTGCTTCTGCTGCATCTGCATACCCTTGACGTAGGTTAGCTAACTGATTTTCATATAGGGCTTCTGCTTCTAAGAGTTCTTCATTAGTTGCATTATTTTCTCGTAGTGTAGCAAGAGCTGCTTCTTTTTGTACTTGTAGGGTTGCTTCTGCTTTTGATTGCTCATCTTGAATATCTTCTATACGCAGATCTCTAAGAGTTTCTGCTACTGTTTTTTGTTCTGCGAGTCTCTGTTCGATAGCAGCTTTACGCTCTTCAGCAGCCTGATTTCTAATCTCTCTACCTACCTTTTCTGCATCATATTCTATATTAGAAAGTGCAGTTTGTTGTTCAATCAATTGTGCTTGAAGTTCTGCAATTTCTTGTTGCTTTTCTCTACGTTCTTCGTAGTTATTAGTCAGTGCCAGTTGTGCTTGGGCAGCTTGTAAGGCGATTTCAGTTTCAGCTACTTGATTCTCTGCTAATTGTTTTGTAGCTGCTGTAACCTTATCTAAAGCACTAATACGTTCGTCTAATGAGAGTGTTGTATCCTCAAGGATTTTCTTTTGTGCTTCTATCTGTGCATTTAGCTGTGCATTTTCGATAGTGGTTCTTTTACGTAAGTCTGCTAATCTCTTCTCTGCATCAAATAGTGAATCAACAGCGCTTGTTGCACCATTGACCGCATCTTTCATAGTATTGAAAGCTTCTGAGAATTTACCTTGTACCAGGAGCTTCAGTGCTTTACCTACATTAGCTACAATAGCACCAAGACCCGCCATTACCTTTTTGAGAGCTTTAGCACCACCCTCTAAATTCTTGAAATAGTTTACAAGAGCAAGTACTAACGGTACAAGAAGACCAATACCAGTTGCTGCAATTGCTGCTGAGGTTGCTTTACCAAATACGTTAGCAGCTTTAGCACTCAGACCAAAACCTTTAGCAATACCAGTTAGTCCTTTTTGAAGTACTGCATACCCTTTCTTTAGGTCACCGAAACCTGCTTTGAGTCCTTTGAATCTGTCTTTGACTTCATCAAGTTTCTTAGAGAAGTAGCCCTGTTCATCTGCAGCTTCCTTAGTCTCTTTCTTGACGTCATCAACTTTCTTTGCAGCTTTCTCTGCACCCTGCGCCAAGTCTTTCAATTGGTCTTGGGTATATTCGATCCCGTCTATTTTTACTTTGATTTCTACTTCCGCCATCTGATGTCGTTGTGTTTATGTAATAAGATATACTTGTAAGTCTACCTGAAATTGTTATGATGCTGGTGCTTGTGAAGAGGACTCATAATCACTCGCAGAATAAGATTGTCCAGGCGTCGCTGGATCAAACTGTTCAGTTCTTGCATATACAACCTCATCTGAAGGTGTAACTACGTCAGAATCACCCAGAGGGTCATATGAGATAGGTCTTACATAACTTAGTAATTTGATCAATTCTACTTTGACTGTTGCAATCTCACCAAGAGGTGCATCGAATACCTTTTGGATTCTCCAGTATGAGTCTTTGATAAAAATCACATCATCGAATGTTAGTGTTCTCATATCCTCACTTGTAAGATTGAAATAAGCGGTCATTTTACGAGCCTCAGAGCTATAAATGTTGTTGATGTATGTTCTCCAATACCTTTCGTAAACGGACTCACCAGTGTCGCCCTGTGGACCTCCATCGAATTCGAAATACGCAAACTTACGTTCCCAAGATAAGTTGAGTGTAGTAGTGGTTGTAGGTATCTCTGAAAGATATGAAGCACATGGGTATCTGTCACCGTCAGTTGCATCATAGAGTGGTGCATCCGAACTATCTTTATTAGTACTACCATCTGTATATTTCCAAGTAATCTCGTCAGTACCTGTAATTGTTTTAGTTGGTCTAAGACCATTCCAGTAGAGTAGTCTTGCAACAGGAACAATTGGTTGATGTTGAGGGTGATCGTGACCTGAATTTATGGGTGCATCGCCTATCTCAAAGAATTTAGGTATAATAAAGTTAGAACCACTTGGTCCACCTTCGATTCTACTAACTGGAGTAGGAGCAAATTCTGTGGTAACTTCTGATGAATCTGAAAGTAGTTCATTGTTACTCACGAACCTACGAGTACCGTAAACGTCACCATACGTATCTTGGTGGTACTTGTTAGTCTTGTCAATATCTTCTTGGTCAGTAAATGTAATATCAGCTTTTTGATCATAGAAAAGAGGTTCCATTTTGATGTCCTTATTTCTATCAAGCTTGTAAGTCCAATCGAAGTCTTCACCTGATGCAATGTAATCTTCCCAAGGTTGTACTCTAAATTGAGTAGCGTCTTGGATTGTAGGTACTAACACACATCTAAATTTAGTCAGTACTGATTTTAGAAAGTCAATCTGTTTTAGATCGGTTTTCATCAAGTCGTTGACTGCAATTTGTAGTGGTGTACTAATAGCTTCAAATCTTGTTTCTGTAATCACTGGCGCAAAGTCAATATCATCAAACTCTGTAACGTAATAGATTTCATCGCCAGCATTATAGGTACCTGACCATGTATGACTAAAACTAAAGTTTACACTGCCTTGACCACCAGTATCTGTATCTGTATAGAAAGGCGTATTGTTTCTGTAAATGTAAATAGTTGCAGATGGAGGTGGTTGCCCTTGTTCTCCATCGTTATCAGCATACCCATCACACTCTATATTGAATTGATAGTTACCTGTAGTTGGGATTGTGTATTTACCAGTTACAGTACTATAAGCATTTGCATTATTGTAAGCAACAAGTTGAGGTATTACAGGATCGCCATCTGGTGCTGGATAGATATTACTATCACCTGCTAAAAATCTACCATCTTGGTTAGGTGTATAAGCTAAACCTGTACCAATACCATCTGTGTATAGATATTGAAACCAATTCTCATTGAAAATACTATCAGAAGTGTAACTGTAGTTGGTCTGCTCGAAAATTTTATCAATCAAGTATTTGACCTGTACAATAGGTGTAAACTGTGAGATGAATAGCGGGTGGTTGTTTTTAGTAAACGCGTTATCGTGCTGCTGATCACAGTTACTACAAGCTGAGTTATCAACAGAAACCTCTGATGGATTGGTTTGCCCAGGAACTGGTTGTTGATTACCATCGTCATCATATTCATAACCTCTATCAGCTACAATATAACGTACTGCACCATCTACTAATAGATTAGCATCACCGAAATCTAACCAAGAATCTTCTAAGTTATCAAGAGTAAGTTGGTGTGCGCTATCAATCAAATCAAGATCTGACATGTACCCATCGCCGATTTGTGAAGATAGATCTTTGGTCTCACCTAAGAAGACTACTTCAAAATCAACACGGTCCGCTGTACCATTATCATACGCTGCTACAAGTCTTAGTTGACCTGTACGATATAGTAACCCATCAACGTGAATCTCAGCGGTTACCTTTTGAGTTACATCAAAGTCAATCACACCAGCAAGATACCAATACTCAAAGAATCTTGAGTTGTTGTTGGTAGCTGGAATTCTAAACTGTCTTGTAAATGCAGAGTTGATCTGAGCTGGGCTCGTAATCTCTTCTGCACTTAGTGTAATTTTGATAGGTTGCTCTTGATATAAGTCTAACTCATAACGAGTACCTTTATCGTATGCGTATAGTTGTACGTTCATTATCCTCTCTGTACTGTTTTAGCATTTGCAAATTGAATATTCAAAGTATGTTGGAATAGACCATTGCGCGATGCTGTCTTTTGTTCGTATGAATTACTTGTAATTACTGCAGGATTCCACTGTCCATCGTAGTAAACTTGGATATGTGGAGACGTGAATAGTTCTTCTAACCAAGCAGACTCTTCATCACCCATCCAATATGAGCTCATAGTCATGTTAGTTTGGATTGCTGTTGAGAAGGTTCTACGTCCTCTACCTGTTTGATCAATTGAGAATGTAGCAGCTGACCAAGAACCTAACATTTGGTCGTAGTTATTTCTGTTGATTGATTGTGTCCATGTGTTTCTACGATCGAATGTGAAATAGTCTTTCACTCCATATTGATTCAAGAATGAGACTGTTATAGGTTCAAATGGTGTACATGGGTCTTCTAACTGGAACGTCTCTGTGTAGATTACTTGATCAACATATTGACTAAGAGTGGTTGCGCTATCATCTGCGGGCATTCCATCTAAAGCTACCTTACAACCATTGATTGACATTACATCAACTACATAATAGTGTACAATAGCAGATGAGGTTGCAAGATTCCAAATTTGGTTGTATCCACCCCATACTTGTTGAATCTGACTCCAAATAGCATTACCACTCGCGGGCCAGTATCCACCATCTTTTAGGTTTTGAGGTCCTGCTCCAATTGTACCAATCCACTCTTGAGGTTCATAAGTACCTACTGTTGTACTATCGAATGTTGGTCTTGGACCTAATCCAGTAGTTTCTGAAAGCGCGTAGATGCTCGTAGCTATAAGACCATCAGATATATCATAGTATCTAATACGGACTGCGTAGGGTTGCTCATTGAAGTCCCAGTTAGTACCATTATCATAGTTACCTATTCTGTTGAAGAAAGAGAGCGTATGGTAGCTTGAGCTTCTAAGTTTGATACGAGTACTTGGGTTGTTGTGTAAATACTCATATGGAGCTGCAGCAAATGAAGTAGCAAAACCACCAGTTTCACAAGGGAATTGGAATGGCTCTGGAATGTAGTCTTCATTGTCCCACGAAATATCTCTCCAGTCTTGGTAACCATTGAATGCATATTTGACTGAACTCAGACCATCGAATGCGACTGCTCCATCGGTTACTGTACCATAACGTACTCTATATGGGAAAGTTGTACCATCTGTTGTGGTAGCTTCTTGAGTAGTCTCTGTAAACTTGATGTCCATCTGAGCTTGCAAGATCTTTTGTACATCGAAGTGTGCATTATCTGCTGGATTCGCTGGTTGACGTACTTGTGCAATTGAAGTAGAAGTACCTGTGGTTTCATCGTACGATTCTACTTGTAATACATAAGCATCTTCAGCAGGTGCAAGACCTGTAAGAGTCCATACTTGAGGAGCATAGACTAAATTATATTTTATGGGCTGTTGTGCTATTGATACCGCCATAGTTTATAGTTCTAAATTTTCATTTATGTAAGTTGAGAGATCGTCTACAAATTGGTCTAATCTCATAAAGTCTTTTGCGCCAATTCCTGGGTAATGGATTCCCCAATAGTGAGGCGGGTTGTTACGTGCTGCTTTACCAGAACCGAAGTGGAATCTATAACCACTATCAACTCCGAAAGCATTACCTACTAATTCACCTACGCCCATTTGTTGAGTCTCGTTATCAAGACCTTCTACACCGAAATTCTGATAGTATCCGTGCGCGGGCATCTTTATACCTACTGTATAAGACGCAGAGTCCCAGAATGCTTGTATGGTTGCTCTAACCCCATCAGAAGAGTTTTGTTTGAAGTTCATTCTGCCCTTCATCTCTTCTACGAGTCTATCAGCGCCATCCATAATCACAGCACCCAAATCTGTTGGTAAGTCTTTACCAAGATCTGCTATCTCATTCGCTATTTGTTCTGGTGTTAGTGCCAT